>CAJQZN010033515.1:0-19076 GCA_907164685.1 Colias eurytheme
GAATTTTGATAATTCTTTAAATATTAAAAAAATATTTAAAATAATTAGGAAAAATCCTAGCGAATTTCTTTAGTCGCGCTCCTTGGGCCGGAGCGTTCTGACGTGTGCTCTACGCTCGATTTTCCTTCATACCGAAGTGAAAGTTGCTCTACTTCATTAAATTTAATATTTTTGTTAATTGGTTATTTTTATCTTAGTTTTGTGCAAATATTCGTATTTTTAAACATTTGATTTCGATATGGAAAATAAACGAAAAAAATACGCGTGTAACTACTAGAAAAAAAATTATCTTCGAACATAAAGTTAATGAAACCAAATATGTAGATTGCAAAGGTGATTGGCAACAATTTCTTTATTTTACGGGGTGTCAGTAAAGGGATGTATATTTCTTTAAAACTAAAGTAAGCTCATAAATTTTCTTATAATATAATTTTTTTGAAGTTCCAAAAATGTTTATTTTTCGTTTGAGAAATACGAAATATAATATAAACTTGTATTGAGAACTTGAACTTCCCAAGTTCATCCGGGGAAATCCCCATACAGGGAAAATGATTTGTTTACTCCAAAATTGATCCGAGGTGTTTTAATTTTTTCTTCTAGTCATTTTCAACGTAGCGGCATGTTGTTTGATTATTAATTTTGTAACTTAAATACAGGATGTTGGTTTTATATTCTGATCTTACAGACGCGCTGACAAATTTAGTCCACCATTTCTAGTTTAGTCTACCAACTCTAATATTAAAACGAATGGATTATCATCACATCATCAAAACTCAGATGTAATGGAAGATCACAATAACATAGAAAATTCAGTGGGTGTTGAGAACTAAACAAACAGAAGTAACAGAGACGCGAAGAATAAAAAAAGAGGACGAAAACGATAATTCGTTGATGCTTTCCCTTTTCGACGTATTGTTAGGGTACATCACCAATCTGCAAAAAACAAAACTGATGATTCCCAATTGCTGATTAAAAATGAAAAACAAATAATCGACAACAGTGGTGAAAATTTGCTGATCACAATGAAACATCCTTCAGTGGTAGCAGATTTACTCATTTAAAATGTATCGGTGAATAGCGTACAGGAGAGGAGGACAGGAAAACATTATGAATGTAGATGGTGGATTGTATACAGGGTGTAATCGATAAGTATGTGCAGGCGATTATGACGTTATTATTGCAGGTATCAAAAAACTTAAAACTGATATCGAAATTACTTTACCTAATGAGCAAAATGACAATAATAACTTTTTAAAAGTATAACGAGAAATATCTAAAAAATTTACTTTATACACTCCCATATCAAAAAGGGAAAATGGGACTAGTAGAAGTTAAATGTCTAATTCTGGCAAAAGACATGAATGCGGAAGATGCGGTTAAAAAAAAATTTAATATTTGAAATACAATGCAAAAAATAACACTTTTGTCATAGATAAGAATCATGACTATTTTTTCCAAATTCAGGGACAACTAAACGTTGCAGAAGCAGAAGTCTGCTTATTTGCTGTTTGGACTGGAGTGAATCATTCGTTAAAAATAGAATATATAAAAAAGTATGTAACGTTTAGGCAAAATAAAATGATGGACCATTATCAAGATTTTACATAAATTGCCTACTGTCAGAATTGATTGATTCGAGACTTCAGCATTCGATGCCCATCAAGGACCCATCCTATATCATTCAAGCGATTGAAAAAAAAAAGAGATAAATCCAGTGCAACCGATAAAGCATCAGAATGCTAGCAAAAGATTTATTAGGTTTATCAATATAAATCTATATATTATACATAATATAATAAATCTGTAGAAGACGCGAAGACCGACATCCGCGCGGACGGAGTTGCGGGCGGAAGCTAGTCAGAAATAAATACATATCTTTTGTTTTCATTTGCGTATTTTTCTATTTTATAATTTTTTAACACAAACATTACATTTTTTTATTATATACAAAATTTGTTTATCCGTTTTATTAGTTAAACTGAACAACTTTCACTAAGAAACTTAGGTCGAAAAAAATGTATAGAGTTATGCATTTTGTATGGAAAGCTTATTTTTTTTTATATTTCGTCCAAATTTCTTTGTAAAAGTTGATCAGTTATATAAACATGAAGTTGAAGATATCAATAGAAAGTATTCGCAAATTTTGTGTACTGATAAAAAAAAATCACCCGGTGTAATTTTCACGAAAATTGTTTCAAATTGTCATTTTTGGTACTTATTACGAATATTAAATTATGCATACGAATGATTTAATTTTTAAAAATTAAGTGGAGCAACTTTTCCTTAGTACATTTGTATTATTTACATATAGGATGACAGGATGCATTTGTTTGCACTACTAGACCAAGCCCTTAAGTGAATATTTTCGAAGATATTACAGATTTAAAAATTGCGGGACGTAGCGTTTGCGGCGGTACCGGCCGGCCGGGCCGCTATGTTTTTATATACAACGTTCACAGTTTTTCTGTAGTGTATTTAGTATCAGCATTGCACCCGTGCGAAGCCGGGGCGGGTCGTTAGTACTATTATAAAGGCGAAAGTTTGTAAGTATGGATGTATGGATGTATGGATGTTTGTTACTCTTTCACGTTAAAACTACTGAACCGATTACAATGAAATTTATTATATTAGCACACATATAGAGGGTAACTTGGATTAACACATAGGATAGGTTTTATCCCGGAAATCCCACGGGAACGGGAACTATGCGGGTTTTCCTTTGAAAACGCGGGCGAAGCCGCGGGCGGAAATCTAGTATTAAATAAGTGAAAATAAAAAAATCAGCTGGTTAGTAATCATTTATGATGACTTCGTTATCGATACACATTGGAAAGGGGGACTCTTTGATCAAACCATAGATTTTGTAGGACAAATATTTTTTCGAATAATTTAGATAATTATCTTGAGACTGAAAAAAAAAAAAAAAAAATCTTGAGATTGAACAAAAAAAAACATTCAGTTAGTAATTAATATTTGAGAACCATCAAATCAAAATATTTTATCCTTGTTTCCTCTGGTAGCTACCACAATCGAGAGTTTCGTATATGAAATTATTGGGCATTTCATCAAAATTAGCTAGCAAACTCACGAAAAATTAGCTTGATAGTAATCACTTGCAAAAATGGGCGATGGATCCCGGACTAATTATTAAATATGCCATATTTTACACGACTTGCAGAATTATTAATCTATACTAATATTATAAAGCTGAAGAGTTTGTCTGTTTGAACGCGCTAATCTCGGGAACTACTGGTCTGATTTGAAAAATTCTTTCGGTGTTAGATAGCCCATTTATCGAGGAAGGCTATAGGCTATATATTATTACGCTGAGATCAACTGGAGCGGAGCCACGCGGGTGAAACCGCGAAGCGCAGCTAGTATTTGATATGCACCGTTCAGCTCACTTACCTAACAGATGATGTTAACGTTGTTTGACGTAAAAATAATTATTACATATAACCAAAAAATCCAACTGTTAATTTAAGTAGCCTATATCACTTACTTACCACAATCCTGCTGGTTATAACCACAGATAATATGTCCGTATTTAAGCAAAAAGGAACCACCCAGCAAAAACGCACTTCTGAGATATCAAAGGATTTACAAAAACATTTGCAGCTCTGTTAGATGAAGTAAAATTAAAATTTATTTTATTTAAATTCATTGATAAATTACTTATTTAAGTATGTGTATATAAATTTGCTCTGAATATTCTTAAACTTTCTAGATAATTAAGAAAATGTGCATGTGGTTCCTTTTAACATTTATCAATTGATAGGTTTTCTCTTATACAAAAAGGAACCACATCCCAGGGATTTCATGATATAAATGAAACTATGTATTTATAATATCGTAATTAAAGCTTTAATTAATAAAATACATAAAATAATACTTATATAGGACGTTTATTCGACGTTATCATCAAATTGGATTTTGAAATCCACCGTGTCTAGTCCATCTATGTGGTCTTCTATTGCATCATCACTAATGAGACCGTTATAAAAACTGTGCATCTTGTGGAATGAGATGTAATATGGACTGAATATCGCTAGAAGGCGAAGAAAGCTTCTCCAGAGGCAGCGACGTATAAGGTTCTTCGTTATCTTCTGTAATAAAAAGAAAAAAGCTTTAAATCAAAATAATAAAGCCGCGTGGCTTTTATACGTAGGTAGGTATATGGCGACAGCAAAATATTATTAGTTCTTATAAAGCCGTGTCCCTACTAGACGACTAAGTATGTTGTATGTACATGCGCCATGTACAAAAAACTGGCTAAGTGCGAGTCGGACTCGCGCAACGAAGAGTTCCGTACCATTATCTATAAAAACGCCAAAAAAATCACGGCTTATTGTATGGGAGCTTCTTAAATATTTATTAAGCTATTGCATAGCTTCTATCGCGGGCCTTGAGCGCGGGGACCGAATCGAGAAATTCCGTTACGAAAAAACCTCACTCCGACGGGCTCGGAGGTGTGGCTTGAAGGCATGCTATGCAATAACTTTACCGCGGCAGTCCCCGAGTGCCACACGTCTTTTTTTATTCTGTTTTTTAGTATTTGTTGTTACAGCGGCATCAGAAATACATCTAAACGTATTTTACCAAAATAGTAGGTAGGTACCTAGATCATCGACAGTTATTTTTAAAACAGGGTTTAGACTTTAGTAGTTTCATCTCACAATGACAGATGAATCGTAACAAAATGACTCTTAATTCGACTCGCCTTCGTGAACAACGACATTGTCGTTAAAATACGTAAATCCACAGAGGATTCCTCTTGTTTTTACTAAATGAACTATCTTCTTAAAATCACACTACAATCGGGAATGAATCAAAAGTGGATAAAGCGTACCTGCATCTCAGATTCAATAAGTACTTAAATGCATTAAATAAAACTACTTACCCGTTGTATCTTCATTATTATCTTCGGTGTTCGTCTCCAATGCTTTTCTTACCCATTGCTTGCTTATTTATTTATTACTAAACATTTTCACATTTAATTTTAAAGGTAATTAACAAAAACAATAGAACTTACTTCGCGGAGGAAAAAAACACCGTCGCGTATTCGAACTACTTCGCTGAATGTCACCTATATTGACAGATGTTCGACGTTTTACTTAAAAAATCGGAGTTTTGCACTTAAGTAATGAAATACGTTGTTTAAAGATGAGAAACATTGTAACAAGTCAAGGCATTTGGTTCCATATAGGGATGATGGTTTTCAGAATGTTTTACAATATTTATTTATTCATAATAGAACCGAATGCTTGTGGTTTTATTTTGCAATAAAAAATTACAATTAAATTATGTATTTATTTTACGCATAACCATACCACAGAAACTTGGTTCCATTTTGTGTATTAAAAATAATTGTTATTAATAGAAATGTGTGTAATGTATAATGGTACCAAGTAGGTATGGATCTGTTTTGTATAAAATTACATGATAGTAATATCGTTTATTTGTTTGAACAAAGCAGTCCCGTGGTGCTGTGGTTCAGTTTTGCTTAATATGGTATTATTCGTTGTTGCTGGTGGTTCCTTTCTGCTTTTAGTATACCTTGTTTCCAATGTAAAAATCAGGTGGTTCTTGTTTGTATAAGAATTTAGACCACTTTTGGATGAGTATTCTTCAATAAAAGCAAAAAACGAAATTTGTCGAGTGGTTCCATTTTGCATAAATACGGACATATAATACTATATGTAGTTAAAACGAAACCTCAAAAGTCAAAATCCGTTCAGCGGTTTGGACTGTGGCGTGTCAAAAAATATACATACAAACTTAAATAGGTACATACATACTCTCGCAAAAAGATAACTCTTCTTTCGTAGTCGGGTAACTCATTAAGTTTAACGAAATTTTTCAATTGCCTGCAACTTTACCTGCAAATGCATTAGTTATAATAATGTACTCTGTGAAATGCATCGAAAGAATTAAGAAATTCGATCTTCTGGAACGCGAAGTCATCATCCCCAACAGTCAGCATACAAGCTTGTTTTTGTTTTATTATTTAACTAGCTATGTAAAAATTGACCCATGAAAATTGATGAATTTTTCAAATCGGACCACTAGTTCCTGAGATTATCGCGTTCAAACAAACAAAAAACCTTTATAATATTATAGTATGCTGTATGTAAAATATAGATGATTGATGGTGTTCCGAATCAGATAGTTTTTGGTGTGGAAAATGTTTATCAGAACATTTATTTGACAACAATGCTCGTATATATCATGCCAAGCTGTTTCCGGGAGCGCCCGAACGCATATCAAGTATCGAAAATTAAATAAAAACTTATTTTGTACGCGGGTCCAAGTTGCTCCAATGAAATATTCTTCATACGAAGTCAACATATAAAATACCAAAGTTATTCTAATTTTAATTAAAGTTCAAGCTTAAACTATGTGTACTATATGTCTATATGTACTAATGTCGTTATAACTTTTTATTGTTACAATAAACTCGGGAACACAGACGAAATATTATTAAAGTCGCAAAAAAGTTCATGCAAGTTTTGTTGTTATTTCTTAATCGAGACGATGTCAAGTGCGAACAATTGGTTAGTGAATGGTTCGCTTTATTGTGAGCCGGCATCACGTAGACGGTAGATTGTAAAATGTTGCATTCGCTGGCGCTGCAGTGTTGAATACGATTTTAATAAATTATTTTCTATAGTATTGTCTCGCTGGCATTGTAATAGTGGTTATCGATCCAACTGCGAAGATGAAATTGCTTAATGTAAGTTGTTGTGTATATTTATATGAATGTTCATTAAAACTTTTTAATTACAGAAATCGGCAAAGTACGTTCGAAATTATGGCTCCCAGCCATAACTCATCTTTCAAGTTCACGTCTTGCTTACAAAGTTTTAATTAATACTAAAAATAAATCAAACAGTCTTTATTTAATACCCTTATAGCAATTTTGAATAGGTAATTTAATATTAATGTGTAATACCTACATAACAAACACGCGGGCAGTTCAGTATTCATTAATTATTATAATAATATCATTACCTTATCAACTGCAGCATATTATCATGAATATTTACTGTCGGAGTATTACCTACAGCTACGTAAATAAAATCTATGGTATTTATCTACCTAATCAGTTTGTTTAAGATAAACATGGGATAATTAGTTTATTTGATACCTAACCTTAAGATAAGATGAACTACCTAATTAAAAGATTCAATAGAGTTCACGGAATACATAAGTTGTTTAAAGATAAAACGGATAAAAAATACTAAAACGTGTTTAGTGATTTATCATTAAATTGTTCTTCATGACCTTCATGATTATGATGTCATGAAGATTTATCGAAGGCGCCGATTGTTGTTTTTTTTTTGTTTTAATTCTCACCTAATCCTAACTATTGATTCTGAAATCTATACCCACCAGTGTAGTAATTATTATACTCACTATTACTTGCGATTAAAATCTATATAGATATTGACCGGTAATAGCAAGAACAGGAAAATATGTTTACAAAAACCTTAAACCACCTTCAGGAAAATAATTATATCGACAAAAAAATACCACAAGACGCGGATTGGTGTTCCTTTCCCATACATCTTCTAAAATGATTTTTGATTAAGTTGAGCTGGGGTCAGTCAAATAGATTAAAAAGGATAGGAATAATACATCCTTAACCATCCCTCGGTAGCGTGTACTTGACAGTTTCCTAATTCGTTTCAAGATTAATGACGTCACGTTTTTTTTTTTTTTATGTATAAGTCGGCAAACGAGCTTGCGCGTCACCGTACAGAAAGCGATGATTGGCGCCGCCCATGAACAACCACAGACTCTGGAGTATTGTGGTTGCGTTGCCGGCCTTTGAGGGAGGAATACGCTCTCGTCTTGAAGTATTTTACGTTACAACATAGTCGAAAAAACTCACGTATTATTTGATAAAGGATACATTTGATTGATAAAGGAAAAGATAGTGGTTTTGATAAGATATAATTCATAAAAGTGGTACAGGTCTCTGGAAAGGTCAAATAGAAGGAATAATGAAATTGTTTTCTTATTTTATTTTTAAATTATTCTCTTCTATTTTTCAGTTAAGCTGGCATTACGTGGGTTATCGAATCCTAATTCGGCTAGTTATTTATAGCTACAATTTCTTAGACATTGTTATAATCTAAATAAAATCGGTATCTAGTACGTAAACGTACCTTCGAGTAGAAAAGTAAAATTAGTTTACGTCAAATATGTTAGTATATTGTGTCCTTCATTTATTCAGTTCTCAAGAATAGTTCATTCAAATAATTGTTATTAGGTAACCGAAGAATATTAATTGATTCAGTCATAGTGGCTTATCGGCTATGAATAATAATCAACAAGCTTATTTAAGTGATTCGACATGATATGTGAAGCGTGCGATGGATATAAATGTTTAGTGCTGATAATGCCGCTACTGTAAATTCACAGTTAATATACGATAGACCGGTTAGAAAAAAATACGCTAAAAGGGTTATCTAACACCGAAATAATTTTTCAAATCGGATCAGTAGTTCCTGAATCCTGAGATTAGCGCGTTCAAACAAACAAAAAAAACTCTTCAACTTTATAAATTTAGTATAGATTAATAGATATGTAACAAGTAAAAATGTAAAGAGTACTTTTGTCTCTTGATTATGTTTTGGTTCATTTGGTTCGTTTTTTAACTCGGCATAAAAAGAATAAAGGCTCCTGTATTTTTACTATATCGATTATTAGTTGCCTGAACCCGAAAAGTTCGTTTATTTTTAGCGAACTCTCAACTTTATCAAAGTTTCAATACATAAAAAATGTCGGCATTGTTTGTGCCGTTTAATTTCGGAAATTCCAAGCCCACTCGATATGAATATGCTTTTAGTTTTCTGGTTCAATGAATCATGAGTGGCTTGTGAAATAAATTGTTGAATTCCCTTTAAGAGAAAGTTGGACTTTTTTGTCACAAGTGAATTATATGCGCTTACAGGAAAATTGAGTAACATATTAATGGGCAAGATAATCAGAATTCAGAGATAACTACGAATAAATCTACGCGCAGGACACATGGACCACTGATTAGTCTATACTAATATTATGAAGCTGAAGTTTGTTTGTTTGAACGCGCTAATCTCAGGTCCGATTTGAAAAATTCTTTCGGTGTTAGATAGCCCATTCCTTGAGGAAGGCTATAGGGTATATATTATCATACTAAGACCAACAGGAGCCGAGCCGAGCGCAGCTAGCTATTAATATGACCACAGATAATATAGATTTCAATACTAAGGGTTCAAAGTTAACTCAAAGCTGTGCTCAAAGCCCCTTGTACATGTCAAGCATTGTAGTACAGTAAAGAGATTAGAGGAGCTATTCCTCCTTAAATACAATAGAACGACGTATACATTGCAGTGTAAAGGTAAATTAATCAAGATAATGTATCCGGTGTGCACATTGCATTATGCGATGCGTCTCCCTGTAGTTATGTGGAGGGAGGAACTGCACCTGCTGCCCGGGAATTATCCTGTAAAATATTGCAAAGTAGGTACGTACCTAATACATAAATATGACGATTTTATGCTTCCTAATATATACGGAACCACATCAATTGAGTTGCAGGAAGACATAGACAGGAATATTTAATCACAATTTCATATGAATGTGCTTTAGTCTTTTAAAACCGTCCTTCGCAGAAAACGATGGAAGATTACAAGTTAGGTTATGTTAATGCCCGAATTAAGAAAAAAAAGCAATATGAAGAATTCGATTTTGCCTTATTAAATACTAGCTGGGCTCTGCGGTTTCACCCACGAACAAAATCACAGGTAAAAATCGTCATGGTTTCCTTTGGAGCTTGTTTTGTTTGAGTCACAATCTTTTGGCGGACAAGTTTTATTTAGTTCTACTTGTTTCAGCATACTGTTAAATCTACACTTCACATATAAAATACAACATCGTTCAACAGCCATGAACGATACGCACATGGCAGTGAAACATAAGTGCCTTTGAACTTGTACAGTTGCATCGTAATCGGCTTAGCGCGTCGCACGTAAGCGCGGTGCGATCCCATAATCCCATATCGACGTGATCGCGTTTAATGTAAATGATATTGTTGTTTGAGTTGATTTTCATTAAGAATGTGTTATAAATTGCTGAATGAGTATTATGTGGTCTAGAGGTTTGATTGTTATAGGATATTTATAAGAAGACTAGCAGTCCGCTACGGCTTCGCCCGTGGTACATGTTTACGTTTTCCCTTCATAAGAACCATCCTCGTTCTTCAAGGAATATTATAAATAACGAAATCGGTTCAGCCGTCCTCGAGTATTGCGCTTACCAACACATTGTACGATTTATTCTTATTGCATAGAAGATAGATTCCATATCGATATTACTACTCGTATCTTTCGCCCGCGTGGTCAAAAGTAAATTTTCGTAGGAATGACACGTTTCACTGCGGTTATAAGTATCCTTTTTCACGTGTCACCTTTTTTCTCTCCCCTATCTAACCTTTAATCAGACTATCGTTAACATGATAACATTGAGAGCCCTAGATTCTACATTATAACCCACTAGAGGTCCGCCCCGGCTTCGCCCGTGGTACATATTTCGCAATAAAAGGTAGCCTATGCCCTTTCTCGGGTATCAAAATATCTCCATACCAAATTTCATGCAAATTGGTTCAGTAGTTTAGGCGTGATTGAGTAACAGACAGACAGACAGAGTTACTTTCGCATTTATAATATAAGTATGGATTTAAATGAAGCTGCATGATTATAGAAAATGCTTCATTAAAATGTTAAAAAGTACTCAACAAGTCTTGCGATATTAATGCCATAATCGTGGAACCACTTTATAAAGCGTTGCAATTAAAATAAGGGTTCTAAATGTATTTTTCTAGCGATTAATTCATTTATTTTTCCTGTTAAGTGTAAGGATAGAATGTTATATTTCCTAGTGGCAAACATACTTGACATATTGCGGAGTATTAGGTATTTAATCTGTAATTAAGAAGAAGATAATGCATAGATGCGAGTTACTTGCTTTTGTATGCTAACATTACATATACTTACAGATTTATGTTTTAAAAATATCTTATTATAAATTAAAGGCAAGTTATCAAAACATCTATATTTAAACAATTCCCCGGCAGACAAACTGTATATTCAAATGTTCGAATGTGATGAGTTGAATAACAACTTTTCCAACTCTTCATTCATTTTGCTTCTTCTGCCAAGTTGCCAAGTTTCAGAAATCACTGCAATTGAATGGATATCGTTTCCTAAAGAGCTTTTACTGGAATGAAATGCATCCGAAATAGGTCAGCCCCTGTACTATGATATCTTAAGCAGCATTATTTCCAGTGTGGATAAATGACAGCGCTATATATGTAGTAGGTATACAGGTCGTCTAGCGCTGTCACTTTCGCACACTGCAAATAATACTGCTGTAAACATCATGGTAACTTTTAGAAACATTTATCTAACTTCCGAAGTGAGATTGATTATGTAGCTAAAGAAGAATGGCAGAGCCATGAATAACTGAGCAAGTATTACCGGTCAATGTTGAGGTACGTTGCTATAGAAACGGTCGAGGAAAACATTTATCGTTAGAGCCTGTTCATAAAATATAGCTTTTATAGGTAAATTAGACTCTTGTTCTTGAGTAATAATACTAGTTTTGTAAAATATTGCATGATCTAGTCTGCGGTGAGCAGTTACATGATCTATGAAAAAAGTAGATAGGTACCATTAGTAAAAAATAAAAAGACATTATTATATGTTGGGATGTTCCTTGTAATAGCATTTGTTATCTATAAATTTCTGTATTTGTATGAAGTCGAAAACTAAAGATAAGGTACTCATGTAAAGCTGAAACAATTGAGTTCCTTTTATATCTTGTTAAACGAGAAATGCAGGCCAATGTTTATCGTTCATCCAACTATATCTTATCAGTGTATTAACCGGTAGGTTTCCCGTAATAAATAGTTAAAATAAATGAAATTCTCATCTTTCAGTAGCAGTTTCATATTATTCTACAGTCAGGTGGGACTGACAATGAGTGATGACTAAAAGTTTCATATCCGAAAAATGTTCCCATATTTTTGCTGCACCATGAAAATTTAAATTGGCGTCACGTTTTATGAAAAGTAGAGAATGCCACTTTTTTACAATATGTTTACAACATTGTCGCGGTATTTCCATGTAAAAATAGCACTGCAAATGCGTTGTTTGGATATCATACGTTTTTGTGAAACAATGTGTATAGTTTGCAATTTTATTATCTATGCACATTTTATCGGTACAGGAAAATATTGTTAGGAAACCGACATATCTAACATCAAGTTTAAGCATTTGAGACATTTGATAAAGCGCTTTGCCAGTGTGATACTATTTTGTTTTATTATTTTAGTGTAGTATGAACTAAATCCTTGTAGCAAGCCCGAGTCCCTACAACAAGAACATAATATTTAGGCGATGATATCCTTATTTCCACTTTAACAAATAGGCAATTTTGTAAAAGAAATGAAGCAGAATTCAATTCACATAAATCGAGGTGATATAAAATCACTAATCTCACGAAAGAGACCTCCGACTGGCTGTGGCAACCCATAAGGGCCATACAATTTATTACATTCACTTATACCCCCGAAATTGTTATCTCTCAACGTAAATCGTGTTTGCAGATCCTCCCTAAATGGATTCATAAAAACAGCCATGAAGGTTGTTGGACGTAAAACGAGTCCGTATTACCTTATATTGCATACTATTTCTATTGATCTGTAGACTGTAGTGTGCACTATAGTTATGTAACCGTTCTGCCCACGGTTGTGTACAACGTCATAAATGTGTTATAAACTTTTATAGCGGAATATGAAACGCTCCAGCGGCCTCGATCGGGTTCTGATCGGGATTTTTCTCGTGTAATTGCCTGAAACGTTTGAACGATCTCCCAGTTTAAGGGGGTGCTTACATTTCTTTCGCGAAAACAAGAAGGAAATCCATCAATCCTCATTCGGACCATGCAAGACCTGGAATCGGCGCTCGGTTCCCCGACCTCCGAAAACCAATAACTGCAACTATGGAGCGTTCCAAGGCAACACCGTAAAATTCCTCAAAATTCTTAATTATTATTATATAATAACAGCTAGCACTTCTAATTTGCATAAAACTTATGTTTTAATTAATTATCGCATGTATCTTCTTGTATTATTGTTACGTTATACCTTTAAAAGCACGCAGACACGCATCATATATCACACACAACACACTAACCACAACTCTCTATTTTACACAAATACCCTACTCACAAACACTCTTT
This sequence comes from Colias eurytheme, assembly GCA_907164685.1. Lineage (NCBI taxonomy): Eukaryota > Metazoa > Arthropoda > Insecta > Lepidoptera > Pieridae > Colias > Colias eurytheme. The sequence continues at coordinate 13,288 of CAJQZN010033515.1, forward strand.
ATCAATATTGTTATCTAAGTAATACCTTCAAATTCACGCAGACACACATTCTATATTACACACTATACACACACTACAACTATTTACTTTATACATATTATACTCAACTCACAAACACTCTTAATCAATATTGTTACATAATATGCACTACCTTTAAGATCACGCAGACACACATCCTATTTTACACACTACACACAAACCATAACAATTTATTTTATACCAGTACTGAATTCTCAAAAAATCTTTATCAACATCTGCATCGTTACAAAGACATCCCAAAAACTAATTTTTCGTGTGCAAGAATTATTCATATACTTTTCTGCATTCCATCTTTTCTCGCACGTTGGCATTCCACAGCACTTCATATAAAGCAACTCCACATCGTTATACTTTCATTCGTTTTAATTCACATCTATGGCTGTAGTTAATATTATTGAAGATTTAGATAAATACTTACAGGTGGAATGCTTTACTTTTGAAAACACAGAAGATTGCAGAAAAAAGCTTTCCAACACACGACTTAACTTCAAATTATTAACGCTCAATGTAAGAAGTTATCAACGCAACTTTGATGATTTTGCAGTTACTTTAGTAAACCTCAACCTTAATTTTGACATTATCGTTTTAACCGAATGTTGGCTTTCTGATGGTACAATACTAGATGTTTTACCTGGATATACTGTAGCTAGGACAATTACACAGAACAACAAAAATGGCGGGATAATTATCTATCTGCGAGACATCTACACCAAGACCATTTTACAATCGAACATAACTGACTCCGATAGTCTCCTCATTCAAATTAACACAAATACCGTTATACTAGGGCTATATCGTTCTCCTTCTTACTCAAACATAGACAGGTTCTTATTCTCTCTAGACGAAAACTTGCGTACATTAAGCAGATACCAAACAGTAATGGTTGCAGGGGATATTAATATTGACATATGTAATCCGGCTCATAACAAACGAAACGACTACCTGAATGTCATGGCATCGCATGGGCTTGTTCCGGTCATAAACGCTCCGACTAGAGAGAATGCGTGCTTGGATCACATATTTATTAAATCACCCTTTGGGCAATCTGGTGCTGTATACAAAAGCTCTATAACAGACCACGACATCGCTATTGCTGCAACTACAATCAATCATAAAGAGAGCTCCTCTCCTCGTATCCGATGGAAATTTTTTATCGACGAGACAGCGGTTACTAATGACGTCAGTAATTTAACGTGGTCAAACGTACTTTCATGCAGCTATCTTAATACAGCAGTCACTATATTCACAACTCTAATACTAAACATCATTGATAAACACTCAAAAAAAGTTCACATAAGTCGTAATAAACTAAACATTAAACCCTGGATAACTCCGAATCTTATCAAAATTATCAAATGCATAAAACGTAGAGATGAACTGCACAGTCTCACCAAAAAACATCCCTATGATGAAAATATGCGTCTCACTTACAAGAAATACAGAAATGTTTGTAACAAGCTTCTATTCACACTAAAGTCCGAGTACTATAGCAAGCAAATAGAGGACACCAAGCATAACCCAAAAAAACTCTGGAATACACTTAAATCTATCATACATCCTTCCGCACACAAAAATGACCCGATAAAACTAGCTAATGACACACACAACAACACACTAAATTCACTCAATCACTATTTCACGACAGTTGGCAAAAATCTCTCTAATACAATCTTAAACAGGCTCTCTGCAACAGAACAAACACTCACAAACAATCACTCACTGGCCACCCCGTCGATAAACTCTTTTTTCTTCCTCCCTACTGATGAATCCGAAGTCGACAAGTATCTCTCACAGATTAAATCTGATAGCTCGCCTGGACCTGACGGCATTACGGCACGTTTATTGAAAAAAATAAGGCCTTTTATTGCTAAACCTCTTTCCCACATATTTAACCTGAGTTTAAGTTCAGGCTCATTCCCTGATTGCTGGAAAATTGCAGCCGTAACCCCCATTCATAAAGGGGGGCCAGTCGACATCCCTGAAAACTTCAGACCCATCGCGCTATTAAACATCTTATCGAAACTTCTTGAGAAGATAGTTAACAGAAGACTACTTAACTACCTAGATAAACAAAATATTATTAGTGACAGGCAATTCGGATTCAGAAAGGGTAAATCGACGGAAGACGCTGCCATGCTGCTAACTAACTCAGTGGCCTCGCATATACAAAATGGCGAACAAGCTTTGGCGGTATTCATCGACCTAGCCAAAGCGTTCGATACCATATCGCCGAGTCTGCTCATAAAAAAGTTAGAATCAGTCGGAATAAGGGGCCTTGCGCTTGACTGGTTCTCTAGCTATTTGACTAACCGCAAACAATATGTAAAAATAGACGGGATAGCGAGTGAGTCTTACCAATTAAATTTGGCGTACCGCAGGGCAGCATACTCGGTCCCACCTTATTTACCCTGTACATAAACGAAATAGTAAACTTACCCCTAAATAGTGCTCAAATAATATCCTACGCAGACGACACAGCCATTATATTCCATTCTAATGGATGGGATGAGGTGTACAAACTCGCAGAATCTGGACTCCAAACTTTAGCTAAAGCTCTTGATAGAAATCTCCTAACTTTAAATATAAAAAAAACTAAATTAATTGCTTTTTCCAAAACACAGGCATCGAAACCAAATCAAAATCTCCAAGTTAAATTTCATACGTGCAATAATCCTGAATTAAACAACTGCGACCAAAACTGTACTATAGTGGAACGTGTAAAGACTATAAGATATCTCGGAATCATACTGGACGAAAACTTATCATTCAAATCTCACATTGAAACATTGTCTTCGCGAACTAGAAAACTCATTTATGTAATGAAAAAACTGCGAGATTGTGCTCCTCTTCCAATTCTCACCTCCGTATTTCACGCGCTCTGTCAATCTATTCTGCAATATGGCATATCTGTTTGGGGGGGTGCAGGAATAACTAACTTCATCACTGTGGAGAGAGCGCAAAGAGCCGTCATAAAGGTGATGCTGAGAAAACCCTTCCGCTTCCCAACAGCTGACCTGTATAGCGAGTTCGCAGTCCTAAGGGTCAGGCAGCTCTTCGTTCTCAAGGCTGTGTTAACTACTCACAGAACCTTAAAAATAAGAAAGGACTTTAAAAAACTCACCTCAAGGCGTACATTCTCACTGCCATGTCCTCGTGCATCCTCCCTTTTAGCTAAACGATGTCCAAAATTTTTGTTTCCTCGGATATACAATAGTGTCAACAAACATTGTAACATAACACTACTATCGAACTACACATGCAAGAAGGTCATAAAGAAATGGTTACATACGCTGTCTTTTGAAGAAACCGAACAATTACTTAAAGGACCACTGAGCTGACACACACTATAACAATATGCCTTCACTCACAAACAATGACACACACACACAAACACGCACTCACTCACACACACACACACACACGTGAACACACACACACACACACACACACACGTAAACACACATACGTAAACACACACACACTATCACAAACACGCGTGCTCCAAACCGCAAAATAATGTACTTTGTTTTTCTTTTATTTTTTTATTAATTGTATTAACTTCCATTACATTAGATTATTTACCTACTTGTTAACTTTCTACTGTCCATAACATATGTATATAACCAAGAAGCGCAACTCAGGGTCCCAAGACACAAGTATTTCACTTAGTTTGGGACCCACTGTCGTACATTAATTGTAAATCATATAATGGACAAATAAATTTATTTCATTTCATTTCATTTCATTTCTCTGTATTAGCATGGAGAAAGGATCAAATGTTTCATAGACATGCATATTATTACAGAATGTCTATAAACAAATAATTTGGAAAATCCAAAAGTGCACGCCTCATAATTTTTTTTTAATAATTATTTATTAATTATTATTTTTGTTTATTTAATAACAATTAAACCACATCGAATCAGACCCTGAAAAATGAAAGGGTTCTATTCCTGAGCATACTCAAGCGTAAGAGAAAAAAAAAGACTCGATTAGTAAAGTATTTTGGTCGCTATCGTGTTAACAAGAAAATCCTCCGCACATACAGACACACGGACGTCCAAGACAGAACTTTTTTAAACTGTTTTTTAACTAGTTTAAATAACAAAAATGACATCAAAAATATCATGAACGTTAAAAATAGTGTTTTTTCTTAATATGTGTGTGTATGTATTATCTTACAAGTGCAATGTATGATACATAAAGACATTTTAAGTTTGAAAAATCAGATGTTTTGCGCGAAGCGACAGTAGTACCCACCTCAACGCTTCGCTTATGAGGCGTGCAAAATTATAGCAATTACTTTGTAGTAAAAAGCCTTGTTATATGTAATATGTAAATCGATTTACTGCTATTGCATGGGATATTAAATTATACGTTATGCAAACGATTCGAGAATTTGTCGTAAACTTAAACATGTTGACTGTACCATTTTATGAAGCATTGTAATTTGTATTAATTACTCGTAACCATGTAGTGTGTTAAATGAAGAATAACATAAGCATTGTTATAAAATCTCGAATGATGCGAATTTTTTCATCTCCGCTATTGTGGTATTTGTTAATTAACGTCAGATGCAACTTTAACCTTAAAAGCGTATTTCACAGAACTGTTAACAAATAAAATATGGTCTGCAATCTATTGTATTGCAGCTTCGCTTTTCCCGGCGCCGCGGCCGCAATGTCAATCACACGCTCGCTGGTGTAATCGAACGTAGGTACGTGATCAATTAGTGTATGGGTTTTAGGGCAATTCCAGAGCATTGTTTTTGGAACCAATTTGTCGTGCTTGGTGGGGAAAATACGTCCAGTGTGAGGTAGTTATTTGGGGAGCACACGCTGGGATTTTGATTTGTTCGTCTATTATTGTTTTGGTCTTCTTCGTTCTATTGTTAATGATGTGGGAATTCTGATCTTGCATTTATTTAGATATAGGAAATAATGTCTAACGATATTGGTGTTGTAATTAAAATACTACATATTATAATTAAAATACAGGTTCTCCTAAACACAGGTTGCCCAGTAACCTAGCTGGGGAAACATTGGCTTGTATAAATTGTTTTAGTAGCCTTTTATATTTATATACTTTTACATGAATATTAATTGTTCATTGTAATAAATTGTAATTGTAATTGTATTTAAGTATGTTTAATAAATAAATTTGATTTGATTTGAAATAAATTCTTGAAGTGGATTTCAGCTAAATCTTATTTTTCTGATATTAAAAGAACAAAGTTACCAACTTTATCCCATGCCCCATGGCCTACCTATTTTTTTGTACCTAGGTTCACTGTAGGATAACCTAATAGTCATTGAAAATAACTAATAAAATATGAAAAACGTTACAAAATTATAACCAACGCCAAAAATTTCATGATTGATCTCGTCAAAGAGGAATAAAAATATTTTTGTAACACAGTTTTACTTTTGCGCTCAAACAATTTTAATATTCTGAATCAGGCAAATCCATATGTTGGGATCTAGCGGTGCCAAATTTGTTTGGCACAGTGTTTCTTTTCCAACAGACTTTATTTTACTTTTGCAAATATTATTTTATGAAAGTATAGCAGTGTAACTTTATTGTTCCATATATTATACTAGCTTTCCGCCCGCGGCTTCGCCCGCGTTTTCAGAGAAAAACCCGTTCCCGTAGGATTTCCGGGATAAAACCTATCCTATGTCCTTTCTCGGGTATCAAAATATATCTATACCAAATTTCATGCAAATTGGTTCAGTAGTTCAGGCGTGATT
>CAJQZN010033516.1:0-11615 GCA_907164685.1 Colias eurytheme
AAGTGACAGTAGTACCCACCTCAACGCTTCGCTTATGAGGCGTGCAAAAGATCAAGTTCAGTAACTCAAACTGCCCTAATATAATATTTTGACAATCGATTCCTCCTAAAGGCTTCCATGGAGGAATGTGTTTATTTTACCAATTATAGACCTAATTAAGAGCAATCTATCAGTACCGGTCACAAGTTGCACATTTGAGTTTTTTGGAAGAAAGAAATATTTTTTGATCGATTGATGGGGAAATTGTTTGAGCCAAAATCATTTTTTACTGCGTATAACTCAGAAACGGTAGGATATAGGAAAAAATGATGTAGGTACAACTTGTAGATAATTTTATGGCCTTTCAACTTTTCCTTGAAAGTTTTTCTCTATCATGTACCGTTTTTGAGATTTAAGCGAAAAATGAAAAAATGGACCCATTCCCCCCCTCCCCCCACTCCGGGGCTCCTCCTAGTGTCCCGGGGTATTAGTATGTTTATTACCTAGGGACTCTTGACATGTTTCCGAAGAAACATCTTACGTTACTAACTCACGCACTCTAGACCCCCCTTGGAGGGACTCATTCAATGGACTAATATAAAAATAAACCAAACAGAATGAAAAAGCCTTCTCAAATTAATAGCGTACCTACCATAAATATAGTATGAGGATTTTATTAAGCATTTTCCCAAATATGATGAAAGGTTGGAACTATAAGAACTCGTTGAAATCAGCTTAATCTATACATATAATAAATCTGTAGAAGGGTCATTTCTGTACATTGAAAATATTGAAAAAATAAATAGCAGGGGGTGTTACTCGATCGATACCAAACCCAAATATGTGATTAAAAAATTTTTTGTCTGTCTGTCTGTCTGTCTGTCTGTCTGTATGTGAAGACATCACGTGAAAACTACCGGTTCGATTTCGATGAAACTTGGTATAATTATACCTTATTATCCTGGGCGTAAAATAGGATACTTTTTATCCTGGAAAAATACATAGAAAAAAAAATAATCTTAATTTTTCAGTTTTATCCATATGTTCTGTAGAACCGCCAACACGTTGCGTATTATTATAGGCCTAGCCGTATTTGGGTCCAATAGATATTTATAAGATGTCATTGTCAGAGTTACTCAAAATGAAGAAATAAACCATCCACGCGATGACCGACATCCGCGCGGACGGAGTCGCGGGCGGAAGCTAGTCTATAATATAAAAATGAATCGCAAAATGTGTTGGTAAGCGCATAACTCGAGAACGGGTGGACCGATTTCGATAATTCTTTTTTTATTATATTCCTTGAAGTACCAGGATGGTTCTTATGTAGAGAAAACATAAATATGTACCACGGGCGAAGCCGGGGCGGACCGCTAGTGATGTTATAATAACTACAATAACCTGCCAGAGATAAGACAATTATAACCACTGAAAAAAAAGAAATTTAAACTTTGGTTCCAAATTCGAATACTATTCGTTCTCCGTCATTTCCCATCATACGTCAAACGCACAAATTCCCGCCATTTACCCGTGATTTTACCGCGAACGTAGGAGAGGCGGAACAAGCGCATTCCACCGCGGGCCTGTGAACGGTAGGTGTACTTAGAATTTCTGAATGGCCTAGGAACCCATTAACGGGCCCTGTACCTACGATAATGTAGAAGCATGCCTGTCGAAATGGCGCGTTGCACTATCGTTGCTATGGCAACGCGATACCGTATACAATCGTTTGGAAATGTGGTCCGTAAAATCTAAAAGCTATAAGGAACTCCAGATTTTATCCAACGTTTTACATTGTAAGTACTTAATGTGATATTTCGATAGAAACGCTGTTCCTAATGGCTAGCTTACGACCTGCGTCAGCTATAAATTATACATTATATTTTATTGATCAAGAATAATTCATTATTTAACTATAAATGTATTAAATTAATGTTTTTATGTATCAGATTAACGATTGCATAAACAACAAGAGAGCATAAAGCAAACCCTTTAGGAAAGTCGGCAGCTTTTGTGTTTTCAAATGTCAACAATGAGTAAATACATTGGTATATAAAGCTGAGTTTCCATCAAAGGAAATTTAACTACCTTTGTGATGTCAACATTTTGTTGGTTACACAGGTTGGTTACAAGTTTGAACAGTGAACTCTCCCGGCAAGCTTATTATAATTATTTTTAACGATGCAGATGTCGTTAACAATAAATGCTTAGGTCATAAATTAATGTATTAACAAAGGTATTTTAAATATTGGAGCAGTAAATTTTAAATGCAGTGTAAACTGATGAGTTATGTTCAGGATTACCGAATGTTAGTGTCGGGTGATTATAACACCTCCATGCGGGGCATTAACCTTATTCGATATTATTATTATTATATATACATTATATCTATATTATTCTATATAGTTTCTTTCTACGGCGTTACTCACGTGCATTTGTCTTATTGCACGACCAAATGCATATATCTAACTTTACTAAATTTTATACAAATCCTCACGTAAAAAACATTCAGATTACTTACAGTAATTCATTTTATTTCTACCTATAATTTTAGTTTCCTGTGATTACTATTTAAGTGCACAAAACCTTATAAAATTAACAATTTATCTATCATAACAGACCCACTTAAAATAATTTAAAATGCTCCATTGCACAGATAATGGCACAGATCAACAATTTATATTTGGCGGTTTATTTAAAAAATGTGGAATTTGAAAATAGAAACATTCTTGGCAGGTTATGAATTATGATATGAAAGCCATTATAAGCTGATGATATAAGCATTTCAACGTAATAATAATTAAAATATAACTTTCTTCTTAAATGTTTCGAGTTTCGGACAAGTTGTTACATTAGTCTGATACGAGTTTCTTGATACCCACTTCAACGTAAAAAGAATAAACTTCAAAAAAATAATATTATCTATGATTGTATAGTATTTTATGCACATTTTATGTATTATATTCTATCATAATATTATGTTTATGTAAGTTGTATTTAATATGTGTAACTTATAATCACTATAAAGTTTAAGTTTACTGACAAGAAAATTAAAGATCATACAAATAAATTTTAATCCCCCTTTAGCCCGTTAAAAAGTAACATACTCAACTCCATTTCCAAAATGCGTTAGAACTTTTAGTAAACAATTTACAATGGATCATCCATAGTCCCTCTTAATTGCCCGCCTAAAAATATCGTCAAACAAAACGCGTGTTATAAGAGGCTCACATCCTGCGCTATTGTTCAAGCCCAAATGATAATTATCTGTGCAATTAATCCGAATACCACTTAATAACGTCTGAGATCACACGTTTTTTACTCCTAGAGTCGTTTAAATTTATTTGTGTGAGTCTTATTATTTATTTTCATTTGTAGTGAAAATGATTTTCTAATGTCGAAACTGCGCGAACAATAATTACCTAATGTTTTTTTTTTTCCACCAGATTATTATTTATTTATTATTCTACCAAAATAATTATATTATGTATTGTATTAGTTACCTATACACATTTAAAATTTGACATTTTTTTTATATTTATTTCAATTCATACAGGATGTTCTGAAATTCCTTGAACCTACTTAAGCTGCTAAGCACTGAAAAAATAAACAACACTTGAAAAATATAAACCTTCTTCGTGCGCAGTCGGGTAATTTAAATAACAGAACCATCAGTAAGGCCTCTGATAGATTGTGCCAACCATTACGCAATGCAGGCATACCAATATTGGGCAATCCCAATGTACACTCACATCAAGTGTAAGTGATATTCACAAGTCCTTTCTAGAACTGGTTACTGGTTTATTTCACAATGGTGGAAAAGCTCTATCTATACTAATATTATAAAGAGGAAAGGTTTGTATGTATGTATGTATGGTTTTCACGCATAAACTACTGGACCGATTTTGATGAAATTCATAATTTAGTAGATTACCATCTATTAAAATTCGCTACAATTTGCATTCTAAATCAAATTGATTATATAACATACAACTAAACATATATTGGTCTGTAAATCATTAACTTTATGAAAAGCGTCGATCGCAAGTCAGACATTTTCCCGATGAAAAACTCGCGACACTGCGCTCAGCAAATAGAACTTTGCAATCATAGACTAAAGTACAACTTACCTATGTATTGTTACAACACAGCTGCAGCTATCTCACAACGGAATCGTTTATTCTAACAGGAATCTAATTGCGCGCTCATGCATAACAAACAACTCTGATATTATTTACAATAAAACCTTCATTTGAAAAACCTTCTATTGACTTATTGGCGAACACGCACGCAAACTTATCAATGAATAGGTACATTTATTAACAGTTCAAAGCTAGTTCCCACAAGAATATGTTGTAAATCATACGTATAAACTGTTAACCAACCTCTTTCGTCGTCTGATGTTCGGGTCCAAAATTGCGTTGCAATTAAAAAATAAACAATCACAGAACTATTATGAAACACTATAACGGCACGTTGTCAGTAAGGCGCGGAGTTGGCGGCGCTGAGCGACGTGCGCGCGCGCTGACGGTTCGACACAGACTGACGATGGAACAAGATTATGCAGTGAACGTAATGACCTTCCTGCCCACAAGACTGGCCAAAACCTCTTTTCCTTGTGACTCCATATAGAGAAAATGACATTTATCAAAAAAATAAAAGAGCACCAGATTTGCCAATACTTTTAAGTTTTAATACCAAATGAATAGAGCGGAGTGTAGAGCGGTGAGCTTTTTTCACAGTTACACGAAGTCTGAGAAAAACAAATATTTGCTGTTGGAGTGTGATCGATATTTGAGTAAGGGATCAAGATTTCAGATACCGAGAAGTTTATATTTCCAACTACATTTGAACTGGTCAAACTACTGTTGCTCTATATGCTACAAGAAAATAGTACATAAGTTACTTACTTTCTCTAACTCATCTTCATTTCCTTCAATTCTTCATCCACAATTACCTTATCCTTGCTAAAATCTGCTGTTGCATTGCTGTTACACCCATGTTAAATTGTCTGAAGGTAGAGTTCCCTTTAGAAAGAAATTGTCTCCGAAACTTCGCCTATAATAATTATCTTCTGACTCATAAACCACGGCATAGAATATTGGTTTATTCCGAATTCTTATGAAAAATGAAAACATCTGTAAACCGATACTCTCTTAAGTAAGTATAGCTTTTTTCTCAACAAATAAAAAAAAAATAAGAAAAATAAAAAGTTCAATAAGTGTTACTATATAACGCATTACGCAACTGCTTTTATTTTTTTATAATTTCTATGATAAATCTCGTATCATAAGGATAAGCCAACTCTACTTTTTATATTATCAACTAGTCAACCCTAGCCATTTTACTTTTTCTCTCCCTATGAACCATCCTCATACTTCAAGGAATATTATAAACTAGCTTTCCGCCTGCGGCTTCGCCCGCGTTTTCAAAGAAAAACCCGCATAGTTCCCGTTCCCGTGGGATTTCCGGGATAAAACCTAGCCTATGTTACTCGTGGATAATGTAGCTTTCGAATGGTGAAAGAATTTTTAAAATCGGTCCAGTAGTTTATGAGCCTATTCATTACAATCAAACAAACAAACAAACAAACAAAGTTTTCCTCTTTATAATATTAGTGTAGAAAAAGAATATTCGAAATCGGTTCAGCTGTTATCGAGATTTGCGCTTAGCGAAACATTTAGCGATTCATTATAATATACTAAAGATATTTTTCAAAATTATACTACGGTCCGTAATAACTTTCACTAAAAACTGAAACTAAGGATCAACATTAACAACCCAAAATAAACATAAATAACTTTATTCCAATAAAAAAACAATCTCATTAAAAAGTAACTTCAATAAATATTATTGTTCTTTGCTAGCGTTACCGTTGTTTTCTTGATAACGTTATTCATTTGGGGAGGTTTGCTGCGGTCTTCGTCTCTGCAGTAAACAAGACACTGTTAGCACAGATAATAAAATAATAATATACCAGTACTATTAGTACCTAATCATTTTTTTTTTATTCACAGAACTAAAAAATAAATTTTTTTAACAATTTTTTTTTTAATTTTGAATAAGGAATTGAAAAATACTACTTTATATTATATGTAAACCATAACTATCAAATACGCTAAAGCTTTGGATAGAAATAGCAAAACACAGCGGTTTCTTCAATATAAAAATTAAAAATGCATAAGACCACTAGCGCCATCGCGCGGTTGCCCTCGCAGGCGAAGCAGCGGGCGAAATCTATATTCTATAGCTCATGTGTTTTTCTAGTGGAGCTTTTGTACCACATCACTGCGAAGTATGTATGTATAATCAAAATCCGTTCAGTGATTTTCTAAATTACTAAATTTAAATGTTGCGTAGAATTTTAATATTAGAATTGACATAAAAATATACTAGCTATACCCCGCGGTTTTACGCGCATTACTTTGCTCCTATAGGTCTAAGCGTGATGATATATAGATTATCAAACGGCGAAATTATTTTTAACATCGGACCCGTGGTGCCTGAGATTGGCGCGTTCAGCTTTATAAGTATAGACTAAGCATGGTGGACAGAAAACCTTTTTTCCTACCAAAGTGTTATTTTTGTAGTGTGTTCAAAATGTGTACAGGCTGAAAATCAGCGCTGCCAGCGCGGATTATCAGCAAATACTGAACTTGGATTTCTTTTATAATATAAGTGGATAATGGCATAGCTGTGATTGTTACAAGCGTGATTATTTTTATAAACATCTACTATTACTGCTACTTTATCATTACTACATATTAATTCAAAATGATGAAGTTAGGAGTGCACATTACACGTGTGTAAGCCGCCATGATCAAAAATCAAGACTTCCTAAATTTTATGAAGGTAAATATTATTAATTATTATATTGTCATAGCTATGATTCCTTTTGGCTGCGTTTCCATCAGAGATTTATTTTATTTATTTATTTATATACAACCATTCCTACCATTACAGTTACCCAATGCGATAGGGAGGTCAAATTTACAATACAATTTGTTCATTAATACAAAAAAAATATAACATTAATTAAGATTATAATATACAACCGCTATATGATGATGAGATGTGCGAGAATGTATAGCGAGGTACTTGTAAAGAACCAATAGTATCGCTTCAAACGCTAAATGAATCGCACATCTCTTGTGGAAACACAGCCTAATAAAATTATATTAAATCAAATTTAATTAGTGTTATCTCTGTAACGTAAACTATATTCGTATTACAAAATATTAAAGTCCAATAAAATATGCCAAATTCTTTGCCCTAAGCGAATTTCTGTTTACAATAATTTAATATAGTAATAATACAAGTGTAATAGATGCGACAATTTGAAAACCTTATCCCCAATATGAATATTTTACCCAAGGAAAGCATGCAGGATTTTGGTTAAATTAAAAAAGACCATATTTCTAGTATTATTTTTATTTATCATTACGTAACCAGTACATTAACGTAAAAATTGTCGCCCTTAAACAAATGCTTTCTTTGAGAGAGACAAAGAAAAAAAAAATATTTGCTTTATAATACTAATATATGTAACTTATATTTTACGGGTATAAAAATTACAACATCTATGTAAGAATTTAAGATGTAATATGATATATTATCGAAGTGCATTACCAAGTTTTAAAACGTGAATTTATGTCAAAAACTTTGAATTCATAACCTAAAACACCGTTTAGCCCCAAACGCCAAATATTAAAATTTTTACTATCTGCTATAAAAACGACTCAAAAACATTTCAAATTCATCTGTAATGGTACGTTAATATCGACTTAAAAAGCAATTAAATAAAAGAAAATTACCCCTAATCAATATGGAAAATTTTGTCGTCATTTAGTTTTTATTATACCTAACCTAATTAATCGATGCGGCTTAACTTTAAATTCAATAACTTCGACTCTTGTAATTTCATTAAAACAATTATATTGCAGCCATAACTAAACATACACACACAAAAATTTCAAACATATTATGTATACTGAATCATGCGTTATTCAGACATAATTAAAGGCCTATTCAATTAGAGCGGTATCCCGATGGGCACGCGATTAAATCTCTTATACCGCAGCCACACTATGCTCCTCGTCCTGCTCCTCGTACTCGTATTGCCGATTTTTGAACTCGCGCGCCGAAACAGGGAGCAGTGAGCAGGACGAGTGGCATGACGAGTAACGTGGCCACACTATGCCTCTGCCTACTTTCCTCGTTACTTCCCGTCGAGTGTGTGGCTGGCGTATTACATAGTATATTATAGAGCCTCTAATCGCGTACCAATCTTAAATCGCATACCGCTCTAATTTGAATAATCCTTAAATTAGTTTTTTCTATCCCCTATTTTCCACCTTTTTATAATGCTGTCATAACAAGATTTGGCCTATGTTCTTCTCGAAGTCTTCTCTATTTATGTTATATCAAACTACCTCCAAATCAGTTAACAATATTCGTTCATATTATTAGTATGGATTTAAATTCGCCATGGATTTAAAAAGGAAGAACGATCATATAATATAGGTAAAATGACTATGAAGTTGATTTTGCGTAGTATGTTTTAATTTTTGCATTCTTGAACATACACGCTATTTTAAATTTTTGCGTCAGAAATTTAAAGTTCTCTTTTCTTTGATTGAAATTATCAAGGGATTGTTATGAAGGCAAATTTTTAAATTGTTAAAATACAAAATTACTTCAATTCGATATAATTCTTCACCTGACTTTTTAGTTTTTACCCCATCTTTGAATAAAAATAAGACTACTTATTTTCACATGAAAAGTATTTTAAATAATATATTTTAGAAAAGCAAAATGACACTAAAATTAAAAAAAACTACAATGGATGAAATATTACTCTAAGTTCACTATTTCTATTGAGGGTAGATTCATAAAACTTTATTTTACTGTAGTAAAATGAATCTGTAAGTTCCCTAATGGGCCCTCTTCACAAGCGTTAGGCGAGTAGAGGCATTCGAGATAGTGTAGAGGGCCTAAATGTCTATGACCGGCCATCATTGTAGATGTTTATTCATAATCGCCGTAATGGCGGCAAACATCGACGATCTTTTGTTGGGCCAACGCTGCCCATTGTGAAGAGGGTCATTTAGATGTGCACCATTGATTTAAAACTACAGTAAATAGCGCGTGAAGGCTTCAACAGTGGGCCAGTGAAGGACTATGTCTTTTTAAAACGCTTTTATTAGTTTTTATCAAATATCATTTATGAACAAAATGCCTATGACAACTTGCCTATCAAAGTGTTGCTATTTTCAGTATAATCAAAGGTGAAGGTTGATGTTAATTCGGATCTCGTACTTATAAGTGAACATAATAAGAGCGTGTATTACGGCATCGTATCAAAGATACAGTTCCCTTTTATGTAGATTTCAGGAAGTATTGCAACCATAGAAATCTAAATAACAAGATACATAGAAGTGCTATAATGTCATAATTCGTATGAAAACCGCTGTCGCCAAAATCAACACATTCAAACCGAAAGCTAAACAGTACACACAAGTAAACTATGCCTTTTATTGGACAGCTTGATTTTAGTGAAAACTAACTTATCTATTAAATTAAGCTTTTGAATATGTATCCTAACGCACGAATTTACGGTTTATTTTAGAATAACATCCCTAAGTATATGAGACTTTTTGCTCCAATATGAACAAACGTGATAATAAGAATGGTCGACTGTGTCATTCATTGTTATTTCGATTACTATGGTGACACTCGTAATACTTGTAAATATTCTATAATTTTAAGGAAAAACGGCATTATTTCTAAAAAAAAATATTTTCCGATGAAATATTATTCCTTTATAAGTATAATTACAACTTGTGGAAGAATTTCCGCAATGGGAATTGCTGAAACACACCATGTATACACTCATACGTCTCCAGAGCAACTGAACAGTGACGAATGCACTGGTGATGTGAAAATCACCTGAGTGGCGACAAGGTCACGCACGCTTACGACTTCTAGTGTCTTGTTATTTAGATTTCTATGATTGCAACGAATCAAACTTGGATATATCCGTATGTACCTTTTGTTGATCATTCAAGAGTTCAAGAGTTAATTCTACAGGCAAAACTGATTAGGATTTTAGGACACAAGTCATACGATGTAAATAATGAATGATTAGTTTATTATTTCAATATTTTAGGGGTAAGTAACATTTAGAAACATAATTATTGAATTAAAGTATTTTTATTATTATAAGATTTATAGAAATAGAAAACAAAAAGAACTTCATTGCCATAAAAAACAATCTACGAAACTGCAATATCGTGAATCGTGATGTATATCCACCAAAACATAACCTAACTTTATTCCCACATAAACATCAATCCGTCTCATTCGCTCTTACGACGCAAACATAAGAGCGAAAGAGACAACACCAACCATAGACAATCTTCTACATTTTGTATAGCATTGAACTATTCGAATCGAGCGCAACAATGAACCGTCAAAAAACGAATTTTTCCTTCAGATTTAAACAATAAAACATTCCTCGTTATTATTTAGCTTTATTAGCTTCATTATCGCTAGGTGTGTGTACTAGCGTTTACCGTTGTTATACGAGAGTGTACGCAGGGACGAGCGCTTGAGTCCAGCGGCCGCTTGCAGTTGGATCTGATAGGCCAGCGGGTGGATCTTGAAGCCGTATAGTCTGTAAACAAAGAGACACGAATCAAATTAATAATTTAATTAATTACGTGATAGTAACAGTTGAAAATTTTGATAAAGTTAAGGGATGACGCAAACGGGCCACCGATCACAGCCACTGGTGGCCAGCGACAGCCATTTAACACATTTTTTCATAATATTATAATATAATTGATATTATCAACTATACATTAATTATGGGTTGGCATATCTCATACTAAATGTATGGGATTGTTTTATATACATTTTTTGGATATTTGCTGTTTTATTTTTAAAAAGATTTTACTCATTTAACCCATTGAGCCCCGAACGGCCAGATCCGGCCGCGACACAATAGATTTTCTATTGTGTCTGTGATTCCGGGGACGGAGGCATTAAGGTAAAGGGCTTTCGATATCAATTTAAAGTTTTTTGATATCTGCAATAGTTACAGAATAATCGCCTGCGCACACTTAACGATAACACCCTTTTAGATTTTACTGTATTTAACTATCAAAAATTACCTTGGCACACTTAACGATTAGAGAGATTGTAAATTTACCTGGGCACAAACTGCGACGTAGGCCGGTGGGGTCTATAGTCGGGGTGCACCATGAACACCATGTGCGGGAAGCCGGTGCCGAAGTAAGCCCCATCTGTATGGTGGTGACGAGACGACTTCGGTGTGTATACGTCCATACACCGCGGGCAGTACAGCTTTACCATCGCCTCGCCGGGCACGTCTGACAGTCCTGTGAGGGAAAAATATATGTTTGAATTGTATTGAAATTTAGCTGGGTTGCACTGGTAAATAATTTTCGTGTACTATGATGATTTAAAAAAAGGCTTCTAAACGAGTCTAAATTAATTTAAATTAAGCTTACTCTAGTTCTTACTAGGTTTATAATTTATAGCACACTTCAAAAATCACACCGCACGCATACACATTCTACAAATAAAAGTATCAAACATAATATGAAGAAGTA
>CAJQZN010033523.1:0-28256 GCA_907164685.1 Colias eurytheme
GCTTATATTGTTAAGTTACACAATATGCAAAAAAAATTGGAAAAGCAGCGAGTTTTCATTCATCATTTTTGGTATTACGGCACACATTCAAATTAATCACAAATTTTCCTCGGTCGTCGTGCTGTCGCATTCAAGCGTGGGGCCGGCGGGAATTGTGCAACAGAGACAACAATATTCGAGCGTATTTTGACTTCGCTTCGAATTGCAGTTGCGAGCGGCCTCCGCCGGGTTCTTAAACATTTTCGTTTGATTCCATACATAACTGTATTGATTATAATGGACCATGAAATAGAAAGATATACCTATAAAAATATCCTCATGATAAAAAATATTTATCATCAGTCAATTTTTAAGTATAAGTAATAAAAATGATTTATTTTAGTACTATTTTACATGGATAAAGATAACATATTAGCAAATAGGATAAAAAGTCTCAGTCAAATGCAGATAAGTTTTTCCTCTTATTTCGCAGGAGTAAAATAATTAGCATAATTACCTGCAACCTGCCATCCAAAGAGCGCGGTATAGTGACGCATTTGGACGGCGTGCCGGGACACGAGAGCGCCCGTTCGAGCTCCTCGATGGCACCTTTCCTCTTTTTGAGCTTCTTAACTAGACTGTCCACTGCCTTCTCCGCCCATTTCTCTTCTTCGTCACCCTGAAGTTAATTAAAGATGTTGTTTATACACAGAAATTAGTGGGTACATAAAATTGTTAGTGCTTACTATTTTTCACAAGGAAAAAGATAGGCAAAATAATGAGGTATTTTTATATGGTAAAAATGTCTATTTAATATCAGAAGAAATTAAGTGTACTGATATCAGTAAATTTAAACTTCAAAAATTCAGAATTTTATTAAAACCACTGATAAGTTCACCTGCCATTAAATACAAAAAAGATTGCTAGCTCAAAGTAATGCAAAACATAACTCATTCATCATTATTTTCTAAACAGTATTACATGAATCATTTTACTGAGAAATTTACAAATATGTACCAATAATATGACTCATTTTATACTATTGATAACACATAAACAAACAAAATTTCCTTTAACAATATAAATGACTAGCCACTCATCCTGGATCCACCTGGTTTGACCCGGGATAAAATAAAGGCCCATGAGTCTTTGAGTTAAAAATAATATTTTAAATTAATTTCTGTGTGAAAATATAAAAAAAAAACAATTGTTTCTTCTTTGCAATATTTTTAGATCACTTATGGTAACAACTACAGGGGTAAACTACAGTATGTATGTTAAGATTTTTAGCATGTGCTTATGTAATTTATCATTGCACTAGATTTCTGCCCGTGGCTTTGTCTACGTTTTTAATGAAAACATGCATAGTTCGCGTTCCTGTAGGATTTCAGGGATTAAATTAACCTATGCCTTCAGCTACCTACATACCTTCATTGTAGTCAGTTCAGTTGTTTTTACATAAAAGAATAACAAACATCAATCAATCCATCCTGATAAACTTTTGTATTTATAATATTAGATAATATTTCTTGATTGAGTTTTTAACAGGAAAAGTCCAACAGATTTCAAGTCCAACACATTTGGCTCATAAAGTAATACATACATAGCTTAATTTTCTATGTATGTATGTATTTTGTCAATTTCATATATTCGGTTCAATTTTTAATGAATGACAATTATGTCTACACAATTTTGCATGTTTCAAGATGAGATGAGGATTTATGGTGGAAAAAATTTACACTTTTAAACCAACAATCAATCAAATCGCAGATAATATATCTATAACATTTCCACTATTTTCTGTATTTTCATATATGAAAAACAGTCATTATTTATCCCACTATTAAAATAAAGAAAGATCATCTCTTCATATATTATTTTTATTCTTATTAGTTACTAGCGGTCCAGTTTATGTTTTTTTTTTTATAAGAACCATCCTCGTACTTCAAGGATTATATTAAAAAAAGAATTATCGAAATTGGCCCTTCCCTTCACGCGTGATGCTGTGACCAAGGAAAACGGGTTTCATTTTTATATATAATTATATAGGTAGATTACCTAATAAACATTAAAGTGAGATATGATTTTAATTTGGAAGTTCTTGAGAAATATGTTAAATTTTCAAATATTTTGTGAGCTCTATACTAAATCATTTTATAGACATACAAATCAATCAATAAAAAACATCGACGCCCCCCGCGAATAATCCGGTAATCGTAAAAGTGTAAATGTTCAGGAAAAATAAAAAACCATTTTTCCTTAATAACTCCATTAAACAACAAGTATCAGAGACTTTTAATATCGCATATGGAAGCTAATTTTTTCAGCTATCTGGTTATTTCAACAAAATTTAAGTAGTCCCAAGGGCTTCGTTATAATTTAACTGGATTCATTTTACTATACTAGTGTAGGTCAAGCTCTGGTCAGTAATGTCACTTACGATATTGTTCGTGTAAATTTATATTTTCGACGGCAACAGTAAAATCTTGTTGCGCTAATATTCGTGTTATTTGTTTTGTATACTGAACATTTGTAATAATCTATTATTTGGTTATTCGATTGTTTAACAGTAACGTACATTTTATTGTTATAACTATTACTGTTTATTCGAATAGTTTACTTAAGTATTATTTGATGATTATTATAGTATGTTTTATGAAATACAGGACATTTTAGTAAATGAAACAACTTTGGATTGTTTCACAAAACACGATAGTTATTATTATCATAGAAAATAGACACTGCACTGAAAACACGACTATTACACATGATTACACAGTCATGAAAATTATACTATGGTCCTATTACAGTTAAAAATGTAATCAGAATCCTCATCAGAACCTCACAGAAGGCGAATCCGCCGTGACCAGTCAGTACTTGTGTGGTGTGGGTGTGTGATGTCTTTTTCGCGACTACCTTGTATACAGCAGCAGCGCTTGGGAAAAAGGGCTTCGCGACTCCGGCCGTTCTTCCTACATCGTTTCTCCTGTCCCATTCGCTGATCGTATCCTGTCCCAAAATACGCTTGACGAATGAAACAGGACACAGATCGTAATCCGGTTTCCGGAAAGGGCGGCTCCGACTCGACGGCCGCAATCTTGCTGCCGTTCCTATAGACCCTGAAGACGTGGCTGTTCACCACGTCGGCATAGGCATCTATCAAGCCAAACCCCAGCTCTACTTGCTCTGCCGTATGTGGGTCCGTATCGCGGGTGCCATTCGTTCCATCTCCCTGTCCCTCAACACCGCCGGGTGCGACACACCACTCTTGATCTCATAAAGCGTCGAAGCTTCGAGTATCCTGAGGTCAAGAGGGAGAATCCCAGCCAACAGCATCGCAGAGTTCAGGGAGACAGTCCGATATGCTCTGCAGATCTTCTGAGCAAAACCCCGTTGAACGGTGTTAAGCCTCTTTTGGACCCCCATCTTTCCCGCTTTGGGTGCCCACGCTGCTGATGCATACAATATAGTCGGTTATATAACTGCGATATATATAGTCTTAACTACTTGGGGGTTAAGCCCCCAACTTACTTTAGCTCCTCTTGCTAATAGCTTATAAGGGGCGATTGCCTTTTTGCAAACGCTCCCGACATGGGCGTTGAATGTCAGGCCGCCATCAATAGTAAGGCCCAGTATCTTAATACTTTCGAAATATTTGATGTCCACACTCCCCATTACAAGTCGTGGCCTGTCAAATTTTAATTTTCGTGTCGAGAGCAGGGCACATGTCTTGTGTGGCGCGAATTTTAGTTTATTTCTGACACCCCATTCGTCAATTTTCCTCAATGTGCAGTTTGCCTTCGTCTCTACTTCTAAAGCAGTATCTCCATCAAACACTAGCACAATGTCGTCGGCAAAAGCCTGACAAAACACATCCATCTCCTCTAACATCCACAGCAGAGGATCCAGCAAGAGGTCCCACAGGAGCGGCCCACCTATGGAACCCTGCACGCGCCCCTTGTTGGTCTCTCTACTCACTTCCACACCCGCATACCTAACTTTCACACCTCTTCCACTCAGGTATCTGCTGATCATCCGCCTTACGTTCCCCGGACACCCAACTTCGGCCAACCGAACCTTTATGGCTGGCCACCAGGCGCTGTCGAAGGCTCCCTCTATGTCTAGAGATACCACAACAGAAATCTTCTTCTCCTCCCTCTTATTTCTGATGTGGCTACCTAGTCTATAGAGGGCGTCCTCGGTGCTCCTCTGTGGCATGAAGCCATGCTGATAGGGGCTTATTTTGGGCAGCAGGTAGAACCTGAGTCGGACGACCAGCATCTAATGAAGATGAAGATGAAGGTTTCGATGTGGTCTATTCTGATGCCTGCCTCGTTTATCTATCAAACTTTCATCTCTTTTAATTTTTTCTAAGGCTGTGTAAATCATTTGCTCAGTAATAGAAAGAGTGTTTAAAAAAATACCTTGCATACTTGCACTCCATAATGAAAGTAGCGGGAAATCGATTTCTTAATAAAACCCCGAATAAGCCTGTACTAGCACTTAATTAAATAATGTAGAAAACTTTTTACCTGAATAATATCGTAACAACGTTTACTGTCAAATCATATTGATATTATTTTTCGTAAAGATCTAAAACCATATTATTCGTTTCAAATACATTTTAATGTTATTTTATGGAATAAACGCGTAGTTTTTTATATCTTCGTAAATAAAGATAGAAAAATTCTGAAAAAAATTTACATGGTGTATTTTAACTTCTAGATGCCGAAAAACGCATAACATGAAAAACCCCGTAATAGGTCATTACCGGATTATTCGCGGGGGGCGTCGACATGTTTTTAATGTTATAAAATAATAATGCATTGAAAAATACACAAAGTTATTGGTCCTAAACTTTAATTATTACCTTATTTATGTATTGAATAATATTTAATAATCGTTTTATAATTTATTCATTTCATATCTAAGCATTTAATATGAACTTACTATTGATTAGAAGGGAAAGGCTTGGGTTTTCCCAAACAAGATTCTCCAAGGGTAAGGTTACATTGATTTGACTCATTACTCAATTAATTAAGTATATCAAAAGTAACTATATTCTTATTTAAAATCTTTACTTTAGATAATATGCTAATATTTTACATACAAGTTACAAATTATAAATCAGTATCTCTAGAAATAACAATTTACACATTTGAATGATTTACACAGAATTTACATTGAATTTTGATACTAATTTAAATATCAGATTTCTTAAGTATTAAATACACTGTAAACAGGACATGTCTTAACTCTAAATTACCATGTAGTTCGATTTCGTTGTAAACTATAATCAAAGTGTTATTACTCTAGAAAGCGCGGTTGAAAGTTTAAACATGTTTTGTGAACTTTTAAAATACCTGTTTCCAGCCAAGTAATTTCTTCACAGCAGGACTTGTAAATGAAAACAAGCTATTCAAGCTAGACATAGGCCCACTGCTAGAAGATTCACCATCATCCGTGTCCATGATGACAAGTGTATGGATAGCTTCGATGAGTCACCAGGAATAGCGGGAACGCGCAGCCCGCTTCTGATACACCACGGAAATACTCAAACGGCCATCGATCAGCACAAAGTCACTTGGTATTCCCCACAACGATAATACATTACAATTTACAATCACGAAACTACAAAATAGCGATTAGCGTGACACTAGCTAGGACAGTTAAAAACCACAGATTATGCAAACACTACAGCTTAAAAATACAACTACAGTCACCGCTCATTTCCATTATAATGTTAATTTATCTGTTTCCATGACAATTAATATTCTGTTTCGTTTACAGACTATTCAAAAATAAATTTCTTTTTAACATGAAAATATATTGCCATACTAAAATATTAAGTAAAATTCGCCAAAAGCGAGAATTTTCTCGAATTTGAAGTGTCAGTGTTCATTCGTTAATTTATACTATTTCTAGATCTCTGAAGAGCGCGACGAACAAAGAGTGTTTATCGCGAATTCAATACAATAAGTGATACTTACGTTAAATAAGTGCGATTACGTTACTTTTTATTTGCAAGTTAATTTTTGTATAATCATGGAACAGGTAAGGTTATGCCGACTGTATGTTTTTTGCATGTAATCGGCATTGTAATTAATAAAACATTGTTTTAGGTCAATCAGTTGAAAGAAAAAGGTAATGCGGCATTAGCCTCTGGCAATTTCGATGAGGCGGTTAAGTGTTATACAGAAGGTATAAACTTAGATCCCAAAAACCACGTTTTATTCAGTAATAGATCAGCTGCCTATGCAAAGGCCGGTAATTATTCTGCAGCGTTGGAGGACGCAAACAAATGCGTGTCGTTGAACCCTTCATGGAGCAAAGGTTACTCCAGAAAAGGCAGTGCTTTAGCTTACTTAGGCATGCATAAAGAAGCTATTGAAGCTTATGAAAAGGGCCTAGAACTTGAACCAAATAATCAGCAATTGGCTGCTGGATTAGCAGAAGTAAAGAAACAAGCAGAAGAAGCAAATTTAAGGACAGAACAAATATTGGAAAAGCTAAGGGCAAACCCACAGACTAGGGAATGGCTGAACGATCCGGAATATATGAATATGGTCAAGGTAATGTTTCTTTGTTAACTGGAATTAAGTGTTCTATTATCAATATTTAATTGTGGTTAACTTTAAACAAAAATTTGAAATTTGCAGCAATTATTAAAAATTTGCAAAATCGTAATCATGTGTCTCATAATTCATCATTCTATTATAATTTCTAGTTAAATAGTTTACTACATTAAATATTTAAACTTTTTGTTGCTGTTACTCAAGTTTTTTAAAACATTCTTAGCCATAGTTATCTTTCTGTTTGTAGAAATTGGGCTCTGGGTTAGACCCTTACGATTTCGCATCACTAGACATGAAAATGGATGACAAGCGTCTCTTAACAACAATAAGTGTGATGTTGGGAGCGAATCTCGGATCACCGATGGACGTAGACCCACCAGCTCCGGAACCGAAACCCGGCCCTCCACCAAAGAAAGAGGAACCACCTAAACCAAAAACAGAAGACTTACCTGAGCATCGCAGACTCGCCCTGCAAGAGAAAGAGTTAGGCAACGAATATTATAAGAAGAAGGAGTTTGATTGTGCTATCCATCATTACAATAAGGCCATAGAACATGACCCTACAGACATAACATTCCTAACAAACTTAGCCGCAGTATATTTTGAACAGAAAGAGTACGAGAAGTGTATTAAGGAATGCGAGAAAGCTATAGAAATAGGTAGAGAGAATAGAGCCGACTTCAAATTAATCGCCAAGGCGTTTACTAGAATTGGTGAGTATTTTGTACAAGTATTTCTCTGGTTTTTGAAGATACATATGTTGCATGATTTAAAATACATTGGGTGTGATGCCTATTTTTACAATTATAGGAGTTTTAAATAATGCTACAGTGCACAGAGAATGGTTGTTTATGTTTAAATCAAATTTCTCTAATGTAATCAGTTTTACTTTGAATAAATTTGAATCAATTTCAATATTTTAATTTTTAAAATACACCCAAAATCTTTTCATAGATATTAGTATTGAATATGATTATTAAAAGTACATATTTACTAGATATTTATGATCACAGCATATATTATAATAAAAAAATGTATTTTGCAAAACAGAACAATACAGGCATAAATGTAATAAAACCATGTGAGTACATACACAATGGGATATTAAACATTTAATTTATTACAATAGTGATATTCATTAGCATTTCATGAAAATGTTGACTATCACACACATAAGATACAGCCCTGAGACAAAATCCTATCTCATATTTTATTTTGCTACTTTGCTATAAATATAGATTTTGATTTATTTTTAATTATATAATAAAGTTATTTAGGCTTTATTAAGACTTTATTATATTATATAATAAAGCCTTTGCCTTGCAATATTAAAAAAAAAAATCAACATGTTGAATTTTAAGAAGTGAAAATGTAATAATATCAAAGCTTTGACAATATTCCTGTAATTTGATATTTATTTTTATAGCATTCAAATGCTTAATGAACGAGAAATTGTTTTAATAGAAAAAATTCGATTGAGGAGGTGGAATTCGAACTCGCGTCTTTTTACCAATCTGCGGCAAGGCCTAGAAATTTTTGAAATTTCTCAATAAAAAGTTTTAAATAATAACAATAAGAACACAAATGCAAATTTGAATCTCGTTATCCCCATTCCAGGTAACGCATACAAAAAGATGGAGCAATGGAAGCTAGCGAAGACATACTATGAGAAGTCAATGTCCGAGCATCGCACTCCGGAGATAAAGACGCTCCTTAGTGAGGTGGACAAGAGAATAGCGGTAGAGGAAAAGAAGGCGTATGTGGATCCGGTGAAGGCGGAACAGGAGAAGGAGCTAGGGAACGAGTATTTCAAGAAAGGTGAGATTTTTTAATATCATGTAAATTTTTTTGTAGTGAAACTTCTTTCGGGGCGTTGAGAGTAAAATTTCAAGGTCATGGCAATACCGTCACGTCTTGGAGTAAGGTGACAGTTTGGTATCTTTGAATCTTGCAAAATAAGTTTCACTATTGACACATGTGCTCGGCACACACACTCTTTTTTTATAGGTGATGCTTTGATACTCAGTGTTGAATAGGCACATGATTTTTTTTAAATAATGACTATTTATTGTGATGATTACAATGACAATGTGCACTTAAATCAGTTTAGATGAATATGTTTGTTTTTTAAGTTTATACTGTTCTAAAAATAATATACAATATAACCAGTACTTCACAAATTGATGATAATTAAATTATAACAATGTAGATCTGTACCAAGATAAGAATAGTAAATGATTATTATAATTTGAACTTTAGTGATAACATACAATGTTAGTTAATTTAAGTATATAAAATACAAACTTACATCAATAGCATATAAATATAATGCTTGAGTAAATAAATAAATGACTGCATATGGTAACTGGGAAAATGTAGCTTGTTTACCAAATCGGACTATATCTAAATCTGTACAAAATTTCATACCGATTCAATAAACTTTTTTTGTGTTAATAAGAAACATCATTCCATCCTTACAAACTTTTATGTTTTAAACTAGCTTTCCGACCGCGGCTTCGCCCGCGTTTTCAAAGAAAAACCCGCATAGTTCCCGTTCCCGTGGGATTTCCGGGATAAAACCTATCCTATGTGTTAATCCAAGTTACCCTCTATATGTGTGCTAAATTTCATTGTAATCGGTTCAGTAGTATTTGCGTGAAAGAGTAACAAACATCCATACTTACAAACTTTCGCCTTTATAATAGTAATAGGATATAATATTTTACGTTTAAACATCTATATCTATCATCCCAATATTATAAATGCGGAAAGTTGTGAGGATGGATCATGGATGTATGTGTATTTGTAACTATTTCATGATAAAGTATGCAAAGGCTGGATTAATGCAAAGTTACAGTAATATAGGTTTTTCATCACATTAGCTAGATAAATACTTGATTTTGCCCGTTGTTTCGTCCGCGGGTGAAAACGCGCGACACAGCTAGTTAACCATAATAATATAATCTTAATATAGTATAAATCTCGTGTCACAATGTTTGTCCTCAATGGACTCCTAAACCACTTAACCGATTATAATAAAATTCGCACACCATGTGCTGTTCAATCCAACTTGAGAGATAGGATAGTTTAAACATGTAGGTACCACGGGCGAAGCCGGGGCGGACCGCTAGTTTTTTTATATAGAATAGATAGATAACCATTCCTAACAACAAATACATTACAGGCGACTACAGCACAGCCATGAAACATTACTCCGAAGCCATCAAGCGCAACCCAGACGATGCCAAATTGTACTCAAACCGAGCGGCCTGCTACACGAAGCTAGCGGCCTTCGATCTAGGGCTTAAGGACTGCGATCAGTGCTGCAAGCTTGACCCCAAGTTTATTAAGGGCTGGATCCGAAAGGGGAAGATTTTGCAGGTGCGTTTATTTCTTTATGTATGTTAAGTTGGGTGTTGGTTTAATTATATGCTTTATCTTAATGTATAAACTAGTTAATTATATTGAATAAAAGTTTTTTTCCAATTTGTAATATAAAGAAATAAATCTAACTAAAAAATTATATTCAATAAAAGTTTTTTTCCAATTTTTAATATAAAGAAATAAATCTAACTGAAAAATTATATTAAATAAAAGTTTTTTTCCAATTTGTAATATAAAGAAATAAATCATGTTTAAAATCCGTTAAAAGCCTTTAGTTTTTGAAAATTCTCATAAATTGAGAATATTTTCTTAGCCTTTATTTCTCTATTGAGCTTTTTAAATTATTTTCTTCATCTAAACTTACACATAAATTCGCAGGGTATGCAACAACACGCTAAAGCACTGAACGCCTACCAAAAGGCCCTAGAACTGGACCCTAGCAATGCGGAGGCCCTCGAGGGTTACCGCGCTTGTACTACACAACTTAACTCTAATCCTGAGGAGGTGAGTAGTATAAGTATTTAATTTTATTTATTTACTAGCTGTTGCCCGCAGCTTCCCCTGCGTGGAAAAGATAAATTTTCATCGTAAAAACTTTCATCCCCTATTTTACCCCTTTAGGGGATGAATTTTCTAAAATCCTTTCTTAGGGGACGCCTACATTATGACATCTACCTGCATGCCAAATTTCAGCCCGATACGTCCAGTGGTTTGGGCTGTGCGTTGGTAGATCATTATATCAGTCACCTTTGAGTTTTATATATATAGATTCATACTTTATTACTCTGAAATAACTAGGAACTTAATCTAATTATAAATTAAAACAAATGGCGGTCTTATCGCTAAATAGCGATTTCTTCCAGACAACCAGACATACGGAAGGAAGTTAGTTTAGGAGAGGAATAGGGCAGAGCATAATATAATTTTGTAGTATTCAAATGCTTAAATACCAGAAAATATTTAAGTTTACGACATTTGTTGAAGTTTTTTTCCTTGTACCAGTGAAGGACAACATTGCGAAAGTGGCGTGTCGCAATATTTTCCTTCACTGGTTAAAACAGGTTATAATGTGCAGATATGAAAAAGCGCTGTCCAATTTTTCATTACAACTTAGTAACATTTTCTGTAAAAACTTTTATGAACACTTATAAAAAATAATGTTTGTAAAACATATTCTGCATTGAAATAGGGGACTCGATGGAAGGTGGCGGTTGCCAACGATGAAAATTCACAACATTAACAATATTAACATCGATTTTCACAAATATACGGTCTGTTAAATTATATCTCTACTAGTGGTCCGCCCCGGCTTCGCCCGTGGTACTTACATATTTCGCAATAAAAAGTTAGCCTATGTCCTTTCTCGGGTATCAAAATATCTCCATACCAAATTTCATGCAAATTGGTTCAGTAGTTTAGGCGTGATTGAGTAACAGACAGACAGACAGAGTTACTTTCGCATTTATAATATTAGTATGGATAATGTTTTTAAAACATATCCTGCATTGAAATAGGCGACTCTCGACGGTAGGAAGCAGTTGCCGTTCATGAAAATTCACAACATTAACAATTAACGTTGATTTAGGGCCGATTTTTCAATGCTTTGATAAAACTTATTCGTCAAATAATGTATAAAACTACCATTTTAAAAACGTATTCTAATTGCCCGTATTTGACAGTTTACGTGACATTTTAATATTATCGTCTAATACTTTATTCGACGGATAAGTTTTATCAATCCTCCAATCCAATCAAATCAGCCCTTAAACAAATATACCTGTTTAATTAAAGAATCTCTATTAACATAGACACACAAACATATTATTAACGTAACAATTTTGCAGGTCCGCAAGCGAGCCATGTCGGACCCAGAGGTCCAACAGATCCTCCGTGACCCAGCGATGAGGTGCATCCTGGAGCAAATGCAACAAGACCCTCATGCGCTGCAGGATCATCTGAAAAACCCAGACATTGCTGCCAAGATCCACAAGCTTCTGGAATCTGGTCTCATCGCTATACATTAAACACGAAGATAGAAAAGTGGGATACAAGAAGCTTGAAGTGGTTTCTAAATAAAAATAGCAAAATATACAAGTTATAGGTCGCGTCATGTAAAAAGAACGCTGACGGTTAAGCTGCGCATTGGCGATTTATTGGTCTATTTGATGTTATGAGGTGGTATAAGGGCCGATTTTTCAATGCTCGGATAAAACTTATCCGTCCAATAAAGTATTACACGATAATATTAAAATGTCACGAAAACTGTCAAATACAGGCAATTAGAATACGTTTTTAAAATGGTAGTTTTATAAATTATTTGACGAATAAGTTTTATCCAAGCATTGAAAAATCGGCCCTAAGAATAACAAATATGTAGTTGCGAAGCCACGACTCGAGAGCCTACTTCCAAAATAAAATAAGCAGCAAATAACTTTCGTACTAAACTCGATACATGCCAAAACACACCCCATCACTTTCATCCAGCGTTCTTTTTACATGACGAGTACTGTACATTTCAATAGTGTTTTCAAGTTTGTGGCAGTGAGTTAGAAATTACGGAATAGGTTTAATGTGTAGGTAATGGTAAATTTTGTGCAATGTGCATTAGGTGTGTTTTGTCTGTATACAATCAAGTATATGTAATTTTTTGCATTAAGATGTAGTTGGTGATCTCATATAAGTTCTATTTCAACTAAAAACTCATTCTGGAAGCCTTTTTGAAGTGGAAAACTATATGAATTTGCAAACAAATATATCAATTATGCAATTTTTTATTTATTGCTTTTTTTTCTTTAACTACCCTCAAGTTATTTTATTAACTCACTGCCATAAATGTATACATGAATCGGGGCTGATTTGTGCTTCATATAGTCATTGGTTATATTATCTGTGCTATTACAATAAATATTATGAGCACTGTTGTTTTTATTGTTGCTTATGGCTCGAATTTTATATAGCAGTGCCCAAAATGTATGTTAGATGTTAAACATTATAAACTGAGTAATAAATTTATTTTTATTGATTGGCTTGGTATTTTTAGTTTTGTCATGAAATCGTCGTTTTGAACACTGAAAAGATGTTCTGTCTGTCTTTTATATCTGAAAAAAAAAAAGGCTTCAAGCTGTTCAATTAATTTAAAGTCATTTCTGATTACACAATTTACATGGAAATTTCTAGAATGTTTTCCATGATTTTGTGCTCATTATATCAATATAATAACATTAAAAAAAACATATGTAGTTTAATCCTCAAACAAATACTCATAATTTCCTTAAAAATCAATTCATAAATGAATTTTTTACTCCGCTTATAAATATAATGCAATTTGTATGTGATGTGTTCTCTATAAAATGCTTGCAGTGGTTATTTTTATATGTACATAATTAAATAATAGATAAATAGATTGGTGTGATCAGTACTTAATGAGTTGAACCAAATCGGTCCCGGAATATCTCAAACATATTATATTTACCGCCCCTACTTACTGTTTATGTATTATATATGTTTTGCCTTTCACTTATATGCTATTTCACATAGAAGACAATGAAATAAACAATAAAACTTTAAATATGTTTTTATACATAAGGGGCATTTTGGGTGCAAGAATTTAAATTTTTGATCTGTTACAATACATATTTGGTTTTTGTAAATTATTATTGGGCTCATAATAGTATAGTCTATGTTTACTGAAGCCCTGACATATCCTATATTCGTTAAATGCTAAAATCTGATTGGTTGAAAATAAAAAACATCTTTTTGATGAACAATGATTGGTTAACTAATTTTTACTCTATAACCAATGGCTTCACAATTTGTCTATGTAACAACGAAATAGGCTTATTTGTGATAATAACATGAATATACTCTAAATAAATATGTGATTTGCTTCAAAATTATGAATACAAAATGTATTCCTCTTGCTCCAATACCATTCCAATGTATGCTTCACAAAATATAATGTCACAGTCCATTTATGGGCATATTTTATGCGATTTAAGATAATTCAGTGTTTATTTTTAAAACAACGCGAGTATGTTGCAATTTTGTAATTTATTCAATAAAGATTATGTAGGCAGCTTTTGTTTTATTTGACTACTAGCTTACCGCCCGCGGCTTCGCCCGCATTTCCCGAGAAAAACCCGTATAGTTCCCGTTTCGTGGATTTCCGGGATAAAAATCATGTATTAATCCAAGTTACACTCTATATGTGTGCTAAATTTAATTGTAATCGGTTCAGTAGTATTTGCGTGAAAGAGTAACAAAAACACACACATCCTCACAAACTTTCGCATTTATAATATTAGTAGGATGAATTCCTCAGTACATTTTTAGAGTACCTACTATCTATAATAAATAGGTACCTATAAAATATTTTTAATCTCATAAATTTACCTATGTATTTATTGAATGTTATGTTTGAAGGTACAAAGCAAGTTTTACAAAGTTAAAAGAGATAATAATTATATTATTATCATATCTATAAAATATTATAATGTTGTTATGTTAACAGGTCGTTGATCTTTTCAGACTATTTATATTTTCTTTTTTAAACCGAGTTTATTTATAATAATAGTAATTATAATGACAAAGATAAAAATATTGTAGTGAGTTACCATTTTAAAATATCGATTAATCCTACTACATTTTCTATGCGACAGTTTGTGAGAATAGAATGGATGTTTTTTTCTCTTTCACTTAAATACTACTGAATCGATTAGAATTAAATTTGGTCTGTAGGTAGCTGAAAACCCAGAATAAGATATAGGCTACCGGTAAAACCTGCTAGCTTTGCCAACGGTTGCAGACTTTGCCATAGCCAACTTCTGAAGGAAAAAGTGTAGTCACATCTTAATATCAGTTTTTTGTCATTTTTGCATGCCTGTATAGTAAAATTTATGAGTTAAATGGCAGCACCGAATGAGATGTGGCAGCCCAGCTTGTTTTTGAGATGTCATTTTCGGCGGTTACTTTTTTCGAATGTTGGCGGTATGAAACTTAGTGCTCCGGAACTTTTACAAAAACAAACGGGAAAAGCATTGCCTACGCTTATGCCTACGTAAGTATTTTTTTGATATTATGTTAACATAATGTTCTTTAGCTAAATAAAAGCTGATTTACTGTGCTACAAGCTACCTTTACTTCGCAATTGGTATTGGTAAATTCAACAACCCCAATCACAACGTCTGTGATGGTGACTTTGCCATGTTTTGTTGGAGGTTAGGGCTGCCACAAAATTTCTGATGAATATTTTAATTAAATTGTCATTGTAAGTACCTACTGACTGGTGAAAAAAAAATATAAATAGTTAGGTAGCCAGGTATGAAATACACAGTGCATGTGCTTAAATGGAGGTTGTTTTACAAAAGGTATTTATTTATTTAATTATTTATTGCACACACAAAAGAAATAGAGACACATAAAGTACAGCTAATAGGAAATAATGTGTACAAACGGATTTTAAAACTTGATTGGATTGGTTCCTACCAAGTTTAAAATAACAACAATTTTTATATTCAATCAAGATCATATAAATAAGAATTTGTCATTGTTTAAATCTTTTAGGAATGTCGTGTAATGTGTGATATTAAAAAAAAAGTTACTTAGTTAGTTTAATGAATACTATTTTTTTTTGTTTTATTATGTAAAACAATTCAAAGTTAAGAAACTAACTAGAAGTAATTGATTATGTTTTTTTTTTTACTTACTTTTACTAAATTGTTCCTACTACGAAAACATTTTTATTTGACAACCCTAACCCTAACTTCTTCTTATATAGGAAATATTTTGGAAAGGTTGGTGAATTTGCCACCTTCTTAGAGAGTTAAATTACCAGTGCTAAATAATATAAAGTTTTTACTTTATTTTACGGGATATAGGAAGAGTGCAAATATATTGCTTTTTAAACTCATAAACTCCAAAAATTTCATTTTTTCTTTCATATGGCAAATTTACCAGAAGTGACAGCTAACTTTGCCATAATTGTTTTTATGCTTAAAATATTATAATTTACAAAAATGAAATAGATATTTAGTAATAATGTAAATTTTCATGAAATTTACTACGTCTAGGTGCAGGTTACTCATTACGTTTTCATACAATTATATTTTTTTAAAGCGAATCAAACTTTTTGACACATGAAAAAGTGGCAAAGTAAGCAGGTTTCACGGTACTATTTTTCCCGGAAATCCTACAGGAACGGGAACTTAAAGACATCATTTTTAATGCTAGTAGGCATTATCGTCTATAGCCGGCTCGTATGAATTTTCGAAAGTGTTTTTATTCACTTAGCCAAGATGTACATATATTTCATTTATCTTAATTTCGCCATTCGACTCTATCTTGGGTAATGGGTAACGCATGAACGTAGAACCGGTGACCGAAGATCCTGGGTTCGATTCCCGACGAGGACGAATAAAAAAAAGATCACAAGGTGTCCGTATTCGTCGCCAGATAAAAGCGCGCTTCACAGGTAACCTAGTTATTTATTTTCATCGTTGGCTTATATCACAGGCATAGTTAATTTATATTATACATATTATTACTATTATTTTACATGAATATTATTAATCAGTGCACTAACTTATTCTCTATTTGATATTCGTAAGATCTAAGATTGTAAAATTATTTAATTATTACCAAGTTCGAACGTCTGTTAATACTATTTTAAGGAACTGCCAATTGCCATAAGCATGTAGTTACTTTTCCTGCATACGTAAACAAATCGGGGAACAAACATGGCGGGCTAGGGACGTTCATTTGTTCGTCTAGTCGATAATATTGTATCGATTGATGAGAGAGTTAAGAATGGGTAATTAAATAAGAATTTTGTCTTTTTGAATGATAAGTATGCAGTAGGTGCTTACCTAGTAAGAGGTACTTCTTTCAACAAAATAAAAAAAGATAACTTCTTCTATCGGGCAATCGTTACTCGGTAATTCGTGATTCGGATTAACCTACCTACTAGGGATAGTACATTATAAAGAATGTAAAGAAAACCCTGTTCGACCCTTAACTAAATGCCCCCTGCATTTGGCCCACCAATATGAACAACTATTATTATGGGGTCAACTCTAAAATCACGAAAAAAAATCGGCTGTAGTGTGTAATCTATACATTTTGATATTTTCGTTCTGCAGTTTTATATGAAACAGCTAATTTTTTTCGCGATTGACAGGGTTTTCTTTAGATATGTATCCTCACTAATCCTATTCTATCATACTTCCTATCCTATCTTTCTTACTAATATTATAAATGCGAAAGTTTGTGAAGATGGATGTGTAAGTTTGTTACTCTTTCACGCAAATACTACTGAACCGATCACAATGAAGCACACATATTATTGAAGGTAGCTTGAATTAACACATAAGATAGGTTTTATCCCGGAAATCACATGGGAACGGGAACTACGCGGGGTTTTCTTTGAAAAACGCGGGTGAAGCAGCGGACGGAAAGCTAGTATGTACTATAAATGCGAAAGCATGAATATTATCTATATTTCCGTTTTCACGCTAAAACGGCTTCTTTACATAGGTATCCTCACTAATCCTATCCTATCTTATCCTACTTCCTATTAATATTATAAATGCGAGAGTGTGTATGTATGTATATTCCGTTTTCACGCTAAAACGGATAAGCCAATTTTGATGAAATTTAACATCGGGTTTTATTTGACCATGGAGCCATCCATAGTGTACTTTTCCCGCGACTTTGTTCGCGTGTACGAAAATAAATGCGAGCAGAGCCGCTGGCTAAAATACATTTATTTAAGTTATAATGGTTAGGTACTATATATGTTTAGGTACATGCGACAGTATTCACAGATGCGGCAAATGACCTTGGCCAACAGTGTGGCAATTTTTGATGGGCCCTGGAGGAAAAGTACTGGAAATACTGGAGATGACAAATTTTGATGAAACGAAACATTCCTTTATTTTAAAAAGAATCCAAAAATTTTCGAAAATTAGGCAACATAGGCTATATTGCATTTTGAAAAAAAATAGAGTTCCTTACCAAAAATGCAACAATGTAACCCAAGGTGT
The DNA here is from genome assembly GCA_907164685.1 of Colias eurytheme. Taxonomy (NCBI): domain Eukaryota; kingdom Metazoa; phylum Arthropoda; class Insecta; order Lepidoptera; family Pieridae; genus Colias; species Colias eurytheme. The sequence goes on from CAJQZN010033523.1 coordinate 17,978, forward strand.
AAAAAATTCCTCAATAAAACTTCTGTCATCGCGTGCGCTGCGGAATCTATTGAAGATAGAACAAAAAAATGTTGTACGGTATCATAGATTGGATCAATATCTACAAGAAAGTCCGCGATACCATATGTCCATCTTCAGTAGTTATGTCACTACAACAACTTTTTTACGTTTTCAAAGTAAATAGAAGTGCCGACAGTAATCAAACCATGTTACTTATCCAAAAATTGGATATTCCATTCAAAAGATATACTTATCGAATTTTTAAAAGTGTCAATCTACAGAAAATAGTAGGTATACTGTTCAATACAATGAGCAGGCTTCGCCGTAGTGCGGGACGGGGTAAAGGTGATTTTCATGTGATTAAAAATTAAACCTATAGTCCGACCTATAGTAGACTTTTCACTGTCACGATATCACTATCTATGCAGGTGAAACCGCAGGGCATTGCTAGTATTAAATAATTATTATTGAGTACACATGGGCCTCGATTAACGTCTACGAAAAATTGTCCGTCGATCAAGTGAATAACAACCTATAATTTTCTTATGATTCAAAGTAACACCCGAAGATTTTTTATTAAAGATTTTAGGTGTTAGGGATGATTATAGGATTTTAGGTAAGAAAATAGTTTCATCTATACATATAATAAAATCGTAGGAAAGTCAAAACTGTACATTGAATATTTTTTTAAAAGAATACATAATCCATGATCTATAATCGATATAGAAGCCAAAAATATAGTTTTTAGAATTTTTGTCTGTTTGTCTGTTTGTCTGTTTGTCTGTTTGTCTGTATGTTTGTCCGAGCTAATCTCGAAAAGTACTGCATAGATTGACTTCAAATTTTGCATGAATATTACTAACAGGTCGTGTGAGGTTTTTTTAAACATATTATCATGCTATCACCTCCGGGGGAGGAGCTGTGAACCTTTACTTTTCTTACGTATTCCGTGTACTACGACAGCGTACAATCTAAAGACTCATGTTTAAATGTTGTTTTTGAGTAAGCCATGCTATAATCTAGCTTTACACTATAAAAACTACGTCATTTACGTAATTTGGGCAGAGAAACTGTTTAATGAATCTTAGTACTATAAAGACAAATTTGATTCAGCGCCATCTATGAGATTTCGTAAAAATCAAATCAATTTACATGTTAACACTACTGAACACAATGTTAAAAATTAATAATTTAAATATAATTATGTTATTTATTTATTTAACTCTTTAACCCATAATAAATCTTCCCTTCCCTATAAGGTGCGCTTATATAATTCGTGTGAATATACTACATTTTTAAAAGTGAGGGTAGATGTATATTATTTTAAGTCAAACTAGACATCATTACAGTTAATCTAATATTGATTGTGTTCATTGGTTACATTTTTAAAAATCTTCGTGTTTTAATAATTCGATCACGAGGCGGGACTCTAATACAAAAAGGTTAGTTCGTTGATAATTATTATTCCTTCATCATTTACATGTTGTTAGTAAAAATATACTTTGACTGTTAATACTTTTGTTCAGTATTTATCTGTATGATTATTGCTTGGTAATTAATATATTTTCATGTCGTATACCTAATTATAAACATAAGTGTGATGTGAAACTAGCTTATTTTTACACACTCACAGTCTTATATTTTGTGTTAATGTTAAAATAGTATTAATAGTGTAAATCATAATATTTTTTCAAAGTTAAAAATATTTCCTTTTTTCTGATGGTGTTGCCATCGAATTAAACCGCGCTGTCGTTTCGTTCACAAAAAGTCATGTTATTAGGACTGAATATGTAGCCGCCTCAACTTACGGAAACGAGAGTAACCTGCGTTGTCTGTTAGTTATTATATAGTCGAATTTAACGTTACATGGAAATTGGAATCTAAATATATGTATACCTACTTATATTAAATCTGTAGAGGTCAATTCTGCACATGAAATATATTTCCTAAATAACTATCACGAGGTGATTAGAGATCGACATCGACGTCAAAAATGTTTGTCCGTCTGTCTGTCTGTATAACCGTTATAGAAACAAAAACTACTCGACGGATTTAAACGAAACTTGGTACAATTATTTTTCATATTCGTGAGCAGAGCAGCAACTCCATTTTTAAGCTTTCGTCGCGTGTGCGTTCTTAATGCGTGTATCTTAATGGTTAAAGCTACACAGAAATCAAGTATGAAAGAAATGTTCTCCATATTATATAAAAAATATCTCCCGACATCATAAATGTCTATCTTTTATGGTTGAGCTTAGGAGTTCAAAGCTTTCTGATTAGATTTGTCTACTAGCTGTCCCCGCGACTTCGTTCGCGTGGAATAGTGACTATGGGACCTATGACCATGGGCTCAGGGTGGGGCAACAATAAAAAATCATTTTTATTTTCATGCTCCCACTCCCGCGCCCACTCGCACTCCCACACCATATGCCACGTTCAGTCCCAATCCCACGCCCACGCCCACTCCCCTTCACAATTAGTACCTACCAGATCAAAGCCAGGGTAAGCGCCCCACCCAGCCCCACCGTGGCTACGCCCATGCTGAATTACTACTTAACATACAATTATTGAGTAAATACGTACAACCATACTGTACTGTTGTACTACCATAAATAATTAAAAGAATTGTTATTAAAATTTCTTACTAAACTGAGCTAAAAAACTTACGTACCAAATTATTAAAGAAAATCAAGAAATGAAATGCCTAACCTATACCAAATAGTTACTACATATTGTAATTAAAAATTATGATTAGTATATAATATCGAAAATAAAAAAAGAAATGCCTAACTAATTCTACGTAAAATTTCTTTTAAATTATGTCATATTATTTTTTAGGAACCATGGGGGGGAGAGGAGCAAATTCTATTTCCTTCCTTTCTTAAACGGATGTTTTTAATAATCTATGGTGTAGCCAGTAGCCACTGATCAGCTTAATCGATACTCAGTTTTTATCAAATCCAGAAACAAATCCAAATTAGATCTTTCCTGTCTCACGCACGTAACTAAAGGCTGAAGAGAGAGAGAGCACGTAACTAAACCGTTTAGACGAAGAAAAGTGTATAGAAAAACCCGACGATCTTTAAAAATAAATTATAACTTTCATTTTTTTCATTCCCACTTTTACCCCTATGTAGGTATAATAAGTGGATGAACCAATTTTGATACACTTTATCTAAGAACCAGCGTCGGAAAATATTCTGCCTAACAAAAAAAACCGCATCTAATTCGGTTTACCTGTTAGCCAGCTACGGTGCCATAGACAGACACACACACACACACAGAAATACATAGCGGTCAAACACATAACACCAGTCTTTTTGCGTCGGGGGTTAAAAATATAATACGACATAATTTAAAGGACATTTTATGTGGAAAATTTACCTATACACCAGGGTAGATAATTTTTGAAACAAAAAAAAATCGCAGTAGGATGAAACCCATTAGAAAAGGATATGATAAAAATGTAAGGAAAAATAAATTACGGTCAATCGGAGTTCGGGAAGTGGGAGGGGGGGAGCTTTTAAGAGAAAAAAATGGTTTCTCTCGATTTCTCGATAATAATAACACCTGCTATTTTTTTTCTACATATTTTAATTGTACAGACATCACTTTTCCACAATTTTATTATATGTATTGATGATGATGATTGAGATTATAACACTCTTAGTCCGTTTTAATTTTTATTCACCCGCATCAGTGCCACCTAAAAAATCTTTATATATCGAAATTCGAGCAAAGTTAAGAAAATGAGAAATAAGAGTTCTCAAGGATCGTTAGAGATACTATTGACCGAAAACAACATGTGTTATGCCGAACCTGAAACCGCTTCACAACGAGAATTGCGGCTCACAGCTGACCGCGAACGGCATGTACTATCCTGTGAGACCGAAACCTTCACTGAGGGTATATATAACGTCTCACAGCTGATCGCAAATGGCATATTGTACTATCCCGTAAGACCGAAACCCTCACTGAGAGGGAATTACGTCTCACAGCTGATCACGATCGTCATATTTTATCTCGAGAATTCTGAAACTTTTACTCAATATGAAGACCGTTTGACAAATAATAGGGTGCACCATAATATTATTCGATCTCTCGAAGATGAACATGAGCATAAGCAATGACTAGAGTAGGGACGCGAATATTACCATTATTTGAGACAAGAACGATTAATAAGTTTGTTTAATGAAAGATTAAGAATTGAAACTATTGGTCTCTTTAAACGGACGAATAGCGAGAGGCCCGTCTTATTGCAGACAGATTTCGACTTAGAGGTAAACATAGAAGATCAATCTACAAATTCGGTGGTGTGGTCCGACAAAATAATATAAAAGTGGGTTTGCTTAAAACCTCACAATTGATTACAGATCATCTTCTGTATAGGCGATATTAACGTAGTATGTTCTTTTTGTAATGCTTTAAAGTGGAGTAAGGAGTCGGCTTTCGTTTGAAGATACGCCGGAACCTTTGAAATCACTACTTTTAAGTTTTAGAGGAACATGTGCAATCTAAACAGTTCTTAGACAATATTAGCTCTTATAGTATTGCGTTTTAAATGATCCTTTGGTGCTCAACAATTATCAGATGCTCCTTTCATTCTTACTTTTAAGATACAAGGTCAAGTTTATCATTTGATAGGATCCCTTTTGCCTGAAGGCCAACCTAAGTTTCTTTAAATATATTTTGTATTCGACTACGACGAATAATCGAATACAAGAAATCAATATTTCTCGAATTTAAAACTGAACTCATTTCACAATTTTAGAACATGTTAATTCATCAGGTTAATCCGTATACATATATGCGTTTTAAATCGACATTAGAAGCTTTTCCTCAAGATGGTGATATTAATATAAAATTGGTATAAATGCCGATAGACGGAAGTCTATCAGCACTCAGGAATTCCCTGAGCGTGTTATAACGCCCAGGCCGCAGTATTACAATTTTTCCTACAGTAGGGCGACGAATGTATTTTCGCATAGCAACGGAGGGGAACTCGTGGGAGGTAAAGTGACGCGGGCCACGTACCACAAACATGTTTAGTTTGTGGTACCGAGCGCGAAAGAAAGTCATCGTGTTTTTAGTAAAGTTACTATGTAAACTAACGTAATTTATTACTTAGGTACATATTCTATAGTGGTGCGCTCAAACTGTTAATCTACATTTAATTTAGATTATTATTTTAATTACTAAGAAATGTAGAATTTAAATCACATTCATTCATGTTTTCCTCAGATATTCGATGTCTATGATTTTCGATGATTTTAAGATTTTCTTATCAGAGTATTCAATTTTAATGTAGTTAAATTTTATAAGAGACAATTAAGAACATTCAAAAATAAAGTGTCACGTATTTTTTTTAAACGACGAATGACGAAAAACGACCGAATCGCGGACGAAGTCGCGGGCAACAGCTAGTTGGTAATAAATTAATAAAAATTTCATGCACATATTTAATTGTACCTATATAATATATTGTATATTATATATATACTAATTATATACTGATACTTACAATATTTTTTTTCTAAATAAGGTATCAAATTAGAAGATAACAAATGTTATTCATTGCGAAATAAAATAATCTTATTTAAATAGTTTCTAAAGGAAATTTTTCTGTTGCCTTTTTACCGAAATATCGGAATCTGATGTCAAGGTAAGTTTTTACCACTGATTTAATTAATAAAAGTTGATGTTTGGAATCGTGTTCGCTCTTCAATATGCTCTATTAAGAATGTATAATTTCTTTTTAATTTCTTCTCGGTTTTCAGACAAATGTTCCCTAGGCCTTTTGAAGGATAAATAAGGCCTCCGTGTGTTTTGTAAATTGTAAGCTTTTAAGGATTTTGAGTAAATTTGAGTCTCCACGCAATAATGACTCACAGACTGAACATTTTAAATTTCGAGATAATTTCCTCGCTACAAACCCTGCAATATAATTATGTGACAACAGACTCAGCATATTTTGAGATGTTACTATTGAGACAGTCTAAATATTCATCGGATAACTCGCTGTCGTCCTCTTCAACCTCTACAAACGATTTTTTTTCTGTGAGATCATTAATGGTTTGTAAATCGGTAAGTACACCAGGATGGAACTTTCAAGTACTAACTTCTTAAACAATTTTAAAGCACTTTTCATATCAACGATTAGGCCGATAAAACCGGTCTTCCTCTGAGACTCTAGATAACTAATGTTCCATCGAAAAATCTTAATGTACGGATGTACTTTTCAGCTTTTTCAAAAAGCGCTTCTACAAGTCCATAGTTATTAATGCAAATAGCTTTTTTCCACACTGGAGGTCTCACTGAATAGCTGTTCAGCACATCAAATAAATTGCTCAAAATCCTGACAAAAAATTTGGTCCCGTCACAATCTTCGAAACCTGCGATTTCTAACTCTTTGCCGCAATACTCAAGTGCGTCGGCAACTGACACGATAAGCAACTACGTTGCTGAACGGACCTTCATTTTTTGTTTATTGAAAAACACATGCGCTTTCATGACTTTAGTGGCCAGATGAAGCCTTCGCTCTCCTGCAATTCATCAAGTTTACTACCAAATTGTAATTAATTTTTGCTCCAAACGAGTCAAACAAAACTTTTTTGTCTCCAAATGTGTTTCGAACTAATTTGAGCGCATGACAAGGGTCAATAATGGCATATATTTTATGATCCTCGAAACAAAAGAAGGTCTCATTCATTTGCATGAGATTTCATCCCAAATATTGATACATGGAAAAATTCGATGCAGGCCCATCAAACATCACGCCGATGACATTAACACCAACCTCAAAACATTTGTGTAAACATGAAAGCAACAGACCTGCTTTTTGTTCACCGCTTAAACTAGTGATGAGAAAATATGCTATGGACAGTTTCCATTTTCCATTTACACAGTTAAGTAGAAATACAAAACTTTGGCTTGCCACTTCAGTACTGTCACTATCGACGTCAGACCCGATGTTTACTCGACCATGATACTGCTTTGACTGTGGATCCCATATAAGTGATTTTCTGATAGACATTTCATCTATGACGGGCTCTTTAGTTGCCTTAACCTTGGCTTCACATTTTGGTACCACTTGCTTAGTGTACGTGGATGCGGAAGACGGGAATCATACGTTCTTCGGATGTAGTCGTAAGCCTTTGGCGAATAAAAATGTATGGTCAGAGCAAACTTTCTAATTTCTTCTGAGTACTGTTTTGGCAAAGGCAATCCTTTATATTTTAAAATCTGCTGTAATAATATGGATGTCTCCATATTTATTAAATTCTTCTCCTTCAATTCAATAATGATATTTTTAAAGGTTTCAATTTTCAATTTTTGTTGACGGACCACTTCATGTAAACATTTAATTTTCTTTTTCTGTTTCTCCACTGTTTCTTTTAATTTTTTTAATTCTTTGAGTGCTGAAGCCTAAAACATTAAAGAAATTTTAATTATTGATAAAAGTTCTCATAATTATACGCATGAATCTCAGCATGAATGACTAAGACTATGAAAAAGTTACGTATTGAAGTTTCCTTTTTTTAAACAAGAATTATTTCATCTAGGTTTTCTATTAAAGAACTGCTCTTACCAATTCAAGATCCTTGGCATCTTGTGGATCTGGATAACCTGAGCATGATGGTTGATCAGTAGTATTTGACATGTCAATTAAGGCAAATTGAGATGGATGGTCTGCCTGAAAGAGATAAAAATGTTACTTATAACATTGGATATGGGCCAAGTAATAATAAATTGAAAAATCAGATGTTTTGCGCGAAGTGACAGTAGTACCCACCTCAACGCTTCGCTTATGAGGCGTGCAATAGATTGCTACAGAAACATGGACTCAATGTTTGGTAAATTGTAAAACTTTTAGTATTTTTTTTTAATAAAAGAATTTATTGAACAAACATAGTGTATTATATATACTTATGGATAGTGTAGCTTTCCAACAACGAAAGAATTTAAAAAATTGGACCAGTAGTTTTGAGGTCTTTTTGTGCATACACAATCAAATCTTTCCTTTTTACAATATTAACTACAGAAAAAGATCTTAATAATGCAGGTAATATATTAAAACTAGATTTCCGCCCGCGGCTTCGCCCGCGTTTTCAAAGGAAAACCCGCATAGTTCCCGTTCCCGTGGGATTTCCGGGATAAAACCTATCCTATGTGTTAATCCAAGTTACCCTCTACATATATGTGTGCTAAATTTCATTGTAATCGGTTCAGTAGTTTTTACGTGAAAGAGTAACAAACATCCATACATCCATACATCCTTACAAACTTTCGCCTTTATAATAGTATTAAGATTAAAAAAAATGTATGCGTGTACTAGAGTACACACGTAAGAAGTGAAACTTCTTTATGATCTTAAAAATGTCACGAGTATGGCGTAACGCAAAAATGTCACGCGTACGGCGTAACGCAAAAATGTCACGCGTACGACGTAACGCAAAAATGTCACGCGTACGGCGTAAGTCGTAACGCAAAAATGTCACGCGTACGGCGTAACGCAAAAATGTTACACTAAATTTTTGTCCAACCCCGATAAAAAAGTTTCAAATAAAAAGAAAAATAACTCAGTAGGTTTTAAGTACTAGTCATCACAGCACTTGTCTCATGACACTCTAGTCTCTAGAGCATATCAGCCAAAAAAGATATTGTGAAGCATATAGCAATTAGATTAATCGGTCAACAGTAAGGGCGTAAAATTTCAATAACTACCTTGGACCTAAAAAAAACAAACAGGATGAGCTAAATAAAGTCTATAACTACTATAATAATATTATAAAGCTGAAGAGTTTATTTGTTTGTTTGAATGCGCTAGTCTAGGGAACTACTGGTCCGATTTGAAAAATTCTTTCGGTGTTAGATAGCTCATTCATCGAGGAAGGCTATAGGATATATATCACCACGCTTCGACTAACAGGATTGGAGCCACGGGGGTGAAACGGAGCAGCTAGTTGTTTAATAAAAAGATTGATGAATTATTTACCTTTGCTAATACTGTTGGGATAGCATCATCTCTCAATCTAACGATGTTTAAAGTCTTATTAAATGCGCTCTCTTCAAAGTGCAATGAGCACACATGAATGATTTTAGTTCCTGGCCGGATATTTTCTATGCCAATCTTTTCCAACCACGCCTTTCGCCGGGATTCGTTAGTTGGTAAACTAAAACGAGAAAATATACAACAATATATAACTTCGCACGTAATTAATAATTTATCGATAAGGTGTTTATGCGAAATTGTACGACACTAGCACTCTGTTTGTGTTTTTGATGCAAATGAAATAATGAGAATATAGCGGGTTTCTACAGCTCATAATAACTTAGATGATTAAATGTAAAATGATTAAAAGATTTCTATACACTTGATTGATAATAAATACACTCTAATATATGCAACAATTTAACGAAATGTTAGTGTGTTAGCCACTTACCGGTGAAAGGTTAGATTCGGCCTTTTTTTGCTTTGGCATAGGCCACAACCTACTATAGAACACTTCATGGTACCTATTATTATTTTCAATTATACTTATTACACTAGCTTATGGTCGAAAAACACTGGAATATCATAAAAATTTCACAATGACATATTCCCAGTTCCCACATGTAAACAAAACCGTAAAATAAGATGGCGTCCGTGGCAGCAAATACATCGATGCCAATGAAGAGGGCGCTAATAAAAAGAGTGTAGATGCTTTTTCTAAGGTAAAACCACTGTAGTAAGAAAGAGATGGGTATATTATTATTATTTCCGCGTCAAATTGAACAATTACTGAGATTGAGATTGACAATTGACATTGACAAATGACAGATGAAACCTGACATAACTTTGTTGATTTTAGTTGAAGTGAACAGTTCCACAAAATTAGCAAAAATAATGAATTACATAGTGATTACAATAAGTTGCCTCGAACACTTCATATGAAGTGGACGGCTGCATAATAATAAATAGTAAATAGTAATTATACACTAAATTATTGTTGTAGTTGTAGTTTTTATTAAGTTTTATAGTGCCTCAAGATATATTTTGTGTATATGTTATAAAATTGTGAAGATTTTAAGCGTTTCTACGGTTGCATAAATATTTACATGTAAGTTTCATAATTCATTAATTCTAATTTAAAGCCGAGCACAAAAGTGTCATACTCATTGGCAAATTTATAAATAGGTAATTAAAGTGAAGCTGATTTTTAAACTTTTATTACATTTTGGGAATAATCTTGTTTTTTTTTATATTGAATAAATTTTCTAATCAATATTTACCAATACA
>CAJQZN010033525.1:0-18709 GCA_907164685.1 Colias eurytheme
TTTTTTTTTGATCTGCTAAAAATGATCTGCTAAGTTCACTAACATGGAATATGACTTATATAGGAAACTATCTAACTTTGTACATAAACAAACGGTATCGAACACAATACCGGCATGCCTCTCGCGTGCCTACTGTTACTCTTCTTAATGTTTCTTGCTAACATTTTTATTGCAGCCAAGCGCTATAAATACCAAACATTCCTCCACACTAAACATGAGGCTATATGAAATATTAAGGTTACAAATTATTTGGGCCCATGGATGCTTAATACCTACACAAGACGTTATTTTTGTAAATAAATAAAAACCTTAAATTTTGAAGACAGATAATATAGAATATAAAAATTTCAAGTTGTTCATGTTCTTGCCTCGATGCATCTAATCATTGTTCTAATTACTTACCTATAATAATATACTCTACACCTCATTTACAACTGACCTGTTTCTATGATCTAGTCACTTTATTATAAAACTTGTATATGTATATAAAACGCTAAGATAAAACGTATCGAAATACCAAAAATCAATATAAATACTTACCTACACAACATACAATATATGACCATCATTCTTCTTATGTTGGCTAAAGTTTAACCTTTTAGATAAGACCGTTTATTTTCTTTGTCTTCAGATAGATGGACATAATTTATCAAGTAGGTACAAAGTAATTTCTATTGTTCGATTTCACGGTAGCTTTGTTTATAAGTAAAGGGACGACTTTGACATGCATGTTTTCCGTGACCACTCCGAAAATGCAATTTAATTGTGAATTTAATAAATATTTTTATGATCAATTCTTAATAAATCGCATTTTAAATCTTTTTTAAAGATTTGGTTTTCTTGATTTAATATATTTATCAGAAACATTTCGTATTCAGAAATCGAATTGTATTTACGGTATAAAAACCTAGCTGTGAATGGTAATGAAATCTTTAAAAAATCAGCTATGAAATAGCAAAATTTAAAGTACACGATTGGCTCAAGCCGGAGAAGCACAACCTTCCAGGCAAGAATAACATTTCAAGAAGTCAAATAAAAACTAACTCTAAGTACGCTCTTCTTGGGATTCATAACTTTGCTATAAATTCTTCAAAGACTGGCAGCAGATGTGTAGGTTCGCTCAAACCTCTTGAAATGCATATGCATATGCATCTATAACATCCTCTCTGAAAAGCTTGCCTGCATCAATCGTTATAAGTAAATATAATCTGAAATATAGAAACATTTACAATTGAAAGGGTTTGGAAACGTAGAATTTGCGGACAATAATATAAAAACATTTTAAATACCTGCGCTATTTTTTCAATTAGGTAACAACCTAACTATGTATTTTATAACAAAATGAACAAAAAATGGCACTTTTATTTTATTTCCCATCTACTTACAGGAAATTAAGCTCCGGCCATCATCGCAAGCTGAATAATTTCAGAACCATTTCAAATTGTTACAGGCACCCCGAGTTCTAGACTTGATTTTCGGCACCCATTTTAGTTAGTTTATTCAAATAAACGAAAGTTTGTGCAACGAACATAGTAAAGGCTTAAGCATACCTATTCATATTATATTATGCAGTAAGTATTAAATGAATTCGTATTATACACACTAAAACGCATAAAATACATTAAGAGCAGAAATGTTTACAAAAACGTGAATAAAAGATGTGTTTGAAACCATTAAGATTAACTTTTTTGAGTGGAAATTTGGCTCGTCTGGCGCATTTTGTGTTAATCGTTTGCAAACGTGAGCAAAAATCCTCTTAGAGTGATTTAGTGACGCAAACTCATTACGAGTGTATTTTCAGGCTTATCTCATATCATTGTAGACTGAAAAAATGTTTTTAGTTTTTAATATCGTTAATATCGCGTGGTCGCGTGACGCGTCGTTGTTTTAAGGATAGGTAGATATTATTTTATCAATTTGACCTGAACTTTTTTATAACTTCATATATTATTTAGGTACATACCTACCTATAACTAGCCAACCTAGGGTCTTTAAGAATTTATAGTAACAGTAGTAGTTATAGTAAAGTAAGTAGGGTGGATGTACCACTAGTTGACCATTTAAGCGGTTTTATCTTTAGCTATATATAAAAAACGGGTTATTTGTTTTACGTTCAATGTTATTTTTGGGACACAGATAATTGAATACTCACTGCAACTATTGTTCTTAGTATCAATTTGATAACCTTTAAAGGTTTTATGAAAACTATTCTGTAAGTTACTTCTGCTAAAAGTACCATTACCTGACCACTGATCACCAATATCTGACCATCATTACTCTAATAGTTGACCATTTTCAAAATGGATCAAATGTCCTTTTTCGAACATTAGTTTTGTTTAATAAATAAAAAAAGTCTGTATTTAAATTGAAGGTTTTTTTATTAAATGTTATATTCTATCAATAAAAGGATCTCTACGCCAACTTCAGTCTCCAATGTAGATTGCATGACAGGCGCAACTTTTCTAGTTTCGTGGTCCATACATCTCATAAAGTCTATTGCAGAAATGTTAAATGGATAAATTCCACACTTGGCAAAACCATTTTTTACTACAGTTGTCGTGTCGTTTTAATAGATGATGTTGCTATACAGAAAAAACAATAAACTATCATCTGGGGCTGCCGTATTTTCTTAATTGGCGCGTATATTTGAATTGCGGTCATGTATTGGCGCTTGGTCAGCTAGTGGTACACTGACCCTACTATTTTTTGCAGTATTGTAATTTTGTACCATCAAATTCGTTTTATTAATGAAATTCAGTTGGCAGTACAGCTACATAGCTGTAGGTAGGTATGTATAAAAGCAATATTATGAAGCCCTAAGAAAGTGTTTATTGAATATCTTTAATGCCTCATTTCTAGTAAGTAATTGGAATAATTCCACTTTACCTCAGTTCTGTTCAACGAAGAAGTTGAAATGAAAAGCGGACGAAATGAATAGCATTCATTACTAGGTATATAGAAGTGATAGCTTTTTAAAATGCATAGACCGAGAAAAGGCAGCAAATGGTCTTAGAATAAAGCAATATGAATATAATTGGTATATTTTGTAATGATTTAATGAAAGTTCTTTCATTTTACATATTATATTTATCTAGTAATTGAAATATAAACGGAAAACAAAATCTCTTTCGAAACTTTAATGTAACATTGCTTTAAAAACAGTTTTGATTATCTGCAACAACATACAATTTAGATATGAAAACAGATTATTTTCCCTTTCATGAAAAATTAAATTTTAAAATATAACAAGTCTATGTATCATATTTGTAAATGGTTAAAACAAATACCTACAAAAGCAATCTGGACTCACGTTCGCCGTTTAATTGTTTGACAAAATGAAATAAAACGAACCACATTTTTGTTTGTTTGTTGAATATATTATGCTTCACTGTTATGAAAGCAATAAATAATACCATTTGTCAAACCATTCTGTCTGTGCATGTTTGTATTTCAGTTAGGTGTATGATAATTTATAGGTAGTAAGTCAATTTGGTTCTTTCTTAGGTAAACGTAAAGGTCAAAGAAAAATTTTTAATGTCCAGTTAATTTAGCAAAATAAACTGGACATTACATTTAATTAAGCTGAAACATTACAAAAAGCCTTACAAAAGCTGAAATTTCATTGAATTCTTTAAACACACACCCCACATACCTAATATATCGCCACTCGGTAAGAAAATAAAACAAAGCTGTAAGGAGTTATAAAGTAACTAGGTACTTCAGGATTTGTGAAAAACACACGCTACCGAAAGCCGCTTTGAAACAGCTAAGCCGAACTCTTTTAATTATTCTCAACTCTAAAAATTTATCGTAACTTTTCCGACGCCCTTAATTAATTCTGCTTTTACTATCGCGCTCGATTCGGTCTGATATCAAAACATATCCTACATTTAATTATGCTACCGCTGAATATCGCAATTAATTAATTAACACTAGAGCGCTCGCGCCTAAAATTTTCCTTGAGTGCACGCGTGGGTCACATATGTCACCCAATACGACGCACGTTTTTTTTCATAAAAATCGTAGTTAAAAAAGTAAACGAAGTACTTATTTATGAATCAACTTTATTTTTAAGTGATGAAACAAAAAAAATATCAATATTTTCTCATTTTACTTAAATTATGAGCTAAACATAAACCTCTGTGAAAAGTAACTAATTTATTACTTATTGTGATCAATCAGTTTTTTTTACTTTGGAAACTACAAATTTGGTAAAAATAATCATCTAATTATAAAGTTTAAGAATAAGTTGTTCTTATCCAATAAAATTTTATTTTCAACTAGGTTTCCGCCCGCGGCTTCGCTCGCGCAGTCAAAGAAAACCCGCATAGTTCCCGCTCCCGTGGGATTTCCGGGATTGCGTCATTTTCCCGGGATAAAAAGTAGCCTATGTCCTTTCTCGGGTATCAAAATATCTCCATACCAAATTTCATAAAAATTGGTTCAGTAGTTTAGGCGTGATTGAGTAACAGAAAGACAGGCAGAGTTACTTTCGCATTTATAATATTAGTATGGATAAAAAATAAGTATGTCCTAGCACTCGAATATGAGTATTTTATTTCGATTTTAGTTACCCATATATTAATAATTTCTTAAAAGTATAAAATGATCATAAGAGCAGTAAAAAATAAAAGCCGTAAACTTGATTTTCACTCGTAATTGTATGATTTCAAAAACTTCCTAGAACGCTCGCGCGGGGGACATGCGTCACCCATGTACTTTTATATTTTCGCAGAGTACACTTCGTTGCACCAAGGAAGCTGACACGCTGCTAAAATGTCTGGTGATTGGTAGTCGGGGAATACCTGAGACAACAACACTCAAGCACGATTGTTTAAAAAAATATTTAGCAATATATAGCACTGGGTGACCTATGTCCCCCGCGCGTGCGCTCTAGTGTTAAAAAACTGCGCAGACATTGGCGACACTTTTGAGTTCTTTTCGTAAAATATTATAGTATAATCATTGAGCTATATTATTACGTTAGTAGCATAATATATTATGCGGATAGGTACTTTACCAGAAAACAAACAACGAAATAATTCTAGTCTAGTTGTTTGAGATTCCTTTTTATCTATCACAATCTATCGTTCCTTATGATTATTGTATTAAACTATAATTTAACTAATTTATTGTCATACATATTTAATACTGAAAAAGACATATTTTTTTATTTAATTTTAATAGAGCTACATATTGGATTTTACTACCTATAACTTGTTAATCTATAAATATCTAATATATATTATAAAGGCGAAAGTTTGTAAGGATGTATGGATGTATGGATGTTTGTTACTCTTTCACGTAAAAACTACTGAACCGATTACAATGAAATTTAGCACACATATAGAGGGTAACTTGGATTAACACATAGGATAGGTTTTATCCCGGAAATCCCACGGGAACGGGAACTATGCGGGTTTTCCTTTGAAAATGCGGGCGAAGCCGCGGGCGGAAATCTAGTAAACTATAACCGAACTTAACTCAAGTTCTTCTTCAGTACCCATCGTATTCTCTTAGATTTTTTATTATTAGCAAACATATGCTTGATTTACCGATATCCTGTAATTATAGAGCTATTTATAAATATAATATTTATTCTAAATATACTTATCCCAATAAAAATTTCCACGCTTTCCAAAATAGATAATAATATTATTTGTTATTAATACTATCTAACAATCGGGTTATAATTTGGGATCGAACATAATATTATTCATACATTTCCATAAAGTTTGTAGGTATTCATTTAAATTTTTCTTCGAATTGGTGTTACATTTGCAAATTTAAATTAGTGGAAAACAAACAAACACTAACATCATCTAAAAGATTAATATATAAGTTGTGAAAGCCATTCTTAAAAATATAATAAATTGTGTTCAATAACGTTCACGTTATTTAAAAAAATATTACATACAAAATTAAAACGTAGGTTAAGCGCGTTTAAACGCATAGGTAAATTAAACACATTTATTAATTTTTCTTTTCTCTTTCTATGTTACATTTGGCTATATATTTTAACTAGCTTTTCGCCCGCGGCTTCGCCCGCGTTTTCAAAGAAAAACCCGCATAGTTCCCGTTCCCGTGGGATTTCCGGGATAAAACCTATCCTATGTGTTAATTAATCCAAGTTACCCTCTATATGTGTGCTAAATTTCATTGTAATCGGTTCAGTAGCATTTACTTACGTGAAAGAGTAACAAACACACACATACACACACACACATCCTCACAAACTTTCGCATTTATAATATGTATTAGTAAGATTAAATTAATTATATGGATAGCAATTAGCAGCACAGTAAAAAGAGTAAACCAGATAATGAACTATTTTTAAATAAAAAAACCTATAGGTAGATTAAGTGATTATCTATAACCATAATATTATATTAATCAAATTATCGATAATTAAGCACACATAATTGAACAAGACTCCCAGAAATGTTGCTGCTCGGAATGTTATTCAGCGCTCAATAATAACACTTACAAGCCGATTGATCGGATTAGTTTATGATAATCTTAGCTAACCGTTTATGTGCAATAACATTATCATTTACTACAATAGTATCTGTTTATACTTAGAGTATAGCTTAAGAGCTGCAAAATTAACTTTGCTGTTTATTTAGGTAAATAATTAGTTAATTAATTTCTTTACTTGCCTGATATTGAATGAATGCAGTGATTGAATTATATTATTACAATTAGGTAAATATAATATGATTTCAAATTACTTTCAAGGACGAACAAAAGCACCATAGATTCTTTTTATAATAAATTATAAATTATTAGATAGATAATGATGGCGAAATCCTCTAGTCAACTGAAGGTTTGCGATCCTTACCACCGCCCATGAGCTTTTTCAAAATAAGGGTCTTTGTGAAGGTTGAGTAATGATTAATGAAGCTTGAATAATGATGATAAATAATAATTACATTTATGCCAACCGAATAACAAAGCAAACGGATATTGCCAGAATAATTAAATTTCTGTACCTTGTCTCATCTGAACGATTGTAGGCGGAGGAATCTACTTGATACGTAAATTATTTTAATAACAATCTAAACTTATAATCTACCATAGCAGAGCGCTTGAATCGTATATTAATGATGATATTATTTGTGTAACTACAATAAAGTTTGACTCAAAAAGAGAGAGCTAGGAAATCACCTAAAGTAAACCAATTGGTACTAGTTCAACAACATAAATAAAATGAAAGATTTTAATTTTTCCTAATTATGGTACGACGATGAAAAGAACTGCGGAGCTATCAATGAGCTAATCAACTTTAAATATTTAAGCTACAAATTGAGAACCTAAAAAATGTTATGACGATTCAAAAATGCTTTTATATGAAGTCTAATTGAATAAATAAATTTCTGAGTTTGAGTTTGTTATTATTATTTTATTTGTAATTTATTACTTATAATACCACAAGAGCTTCAAAATTATCGGGTATTTTCCGATAGGTTCGTTGCAAACAAATGAAGGAGTCAAGTTTTTAGCCAAGGTTAAAAAATCACGAGCGCGAAGCGCGAGTGATTTTTCCTGAAAAACTTGACGACTTTATTTGTTTGCAGGGAACCTTGAGGGAAATGCCAGATAATTTTGAAGCTCGTGTGGTATTCGGGGGATTATTTTTCCGTCCCAAATGTCGGCCAATAATTTCACAATTGAATTCAACCTGTCAGTTTGACGTCAACCACCAGAGAAAATTTTCAAAAAATTATCAGTATAATACCATGTAGGTTGTAACTACCACGTGACGTAGAATGGTGCAATTCTATTGGTCGATATTTGGGTCGGAAAAATAATCTCTATTAATAACAATAAACTCAGAATGTTTCAAAGATAAACACTGACTGTGTTAGATCTGTGGTTAGATATTTCAAATAACATTTGATACCCTTGACATGCTTTCCCAAAAGAAAATATTGTGTTCTGTATTTATATTTTTATTTTTTATATCTAGTTTGTACATAGTAAAATTTAGACGCGATAGAAATGTAGTTTACTCTTATTTAATTATTTATTTTAAATTTTCATATTTTAAATTGACGACCTGTAAGATTTGTATTAATTATGGTAAATCATTTTTGTATATTTAAACGATTTTAAAAAATCAACTAGGTACTTACTTCTTGCCTGCTCTCCTCTGTGGAAACTGTTTTCCGAACTGCCCCCCTAGACGTTTGATTACGACGACGACGACGAATGATTACGTCAATCTTATACATTCATAATCTATTCTATTCAACTTTACGCTAATAGAAAGCCACTTGTCTAGGGGGGCTGGTAGTAAATCATAAAACTATGATAATATGACGCCACAATAGTGTTTCTATAAGAAATCTAATTAAATAAATATATATTTGAGTTTGATTATTAGAACTTACAGCTCTAATTAATTCAAATTTACAGAATAGTTTATGGTTAGCAAAATGTGCATGCAAATTTGCTAACCACTAACTAATTTGTTGAATGAAATTCTGTATCAAACGAGTGTCAGTTCAACATGCCTCAACCGATAATACCACGCTGATATTATAGGTTTATTCTAATTATTAATTAATTGGGTACTTACTAATTATCTTAACAAATTATACTAAAATTTTGGATAGAATATGGCACCTATGAAATTACCTATAAATAGATACCTATGAAAATTCAAATTAAACTAACATTATTTTCATGTAAAAGGCTTCAAGCTCTAAAGACGCGTCGATTTACTAGGTAATTGGAATTTGTAGGTATTCAACATCAATCCACCAATTTCAATACATTCAAACATACTTCAGGTGGTAGTAGGTACCTAATCACCATGGAAATATTGATATACACATCGACGAAGGTAGGCTTAATATGTAGGTACCTGTATCTAATTATACAAAATTTCTTCCACATTAACTAAAGCAATTCTTAAACGTACTTGTAGCTGTAAAGGGATTTTAATGTGGCATTAAATATTACAATTGCGCTGCAAATTACTGAAAATATGAAGAATTAAATTTTAACGCCCTTTGGACTGAAGAAGCTTTGTTAACTCGCACTGAAACGAGCGGTGGGTAATTAAATAATTCGCGAATACCGAATACGGATCTTCTCGTGTGGTAATCGTCTTATGAATAAGTGAGTATGTTATTTCTAGTTAAATAAGAATATTTTCCTGTTGCATGACAATTCGGAAAATTATACGCTGATTATAGATTAAGCTTACCTACTGGGACGAGGAGGCAATTCTTTCTGATTCTGATTTCAGTCAATGTTGAGTCAATTAGGTAGGTAGGTAATATTACTTATATTATGTGTGGTATTAGTCATATCTTTTAATTCTTGTATACTGAGTGAAATAAAAAAAAAGTGCACCTACACATACATTTATATACGTATTTAAACATTTAAAATATTTGTAACATCCATTCTAAACTACAATACAATTTACCTTATTGAAATATGTTTTTAATAAAATGAGTCGTTGATCGTATCTGCTGGCATACTTCAAAAGTTTATCATTCAGACAGTTGTATTATAAACTAGCGGTCCGCCCCGGCTTCGCCCGTGGTACTTTTCTCTACATAAAAACCATCCTCGTACTTCAAGGAATATAATAAAAAAATAATTATCGAAATCGGTTCAGCCGTTCTCGAGTTATGCGCTTACCAACACATTTTGCGATTTATATATAAGAAGAAGATGAATGCATGTGTATCACAGGTGTATCGTACAACTCAGTTTCGACAGCTGGCAAGAAAGATTTGTTTCAAAACAACCTCTGACGTGAGCAAACAATAAATCACACCCAGGCAATCTCTTTCAAATATTTTACCCGTTTAAGTTAGTAGTTGTTTTGTTGAATTCGTTTTTGTTTTTATTTGTAACATAAATATTTATAGCAAATTATTAATCTTAAAATGCCTACATTACCTACGAACCGTAACATAGGCATAATAACAACAATAACGGCAAAGGTCCTTAATCAAGCCTTCAAATTTTTGGTAGAAAGAAAGATGAGGATTAAGAATTAGGCTATTACTTAGGCTAAAACGGTTTAATCTTTAAAAACTTCGTTAAATATTAAAGTATAAAGAAATATGATTTTACGACTTTAACTGCTTCTATATTCATTTTTAAGAATAGGTCGCTCATTAAATTCTTAAGAAAGTATATTCTGATATTTAATCTAACATACTAAATGAAACTTTTTCATTTATCAAATATATTAATTAAGAGAGTAAGTTATTAAATTAATCAATACGTCTAAAACACCGCCAGATAATTAATAACAGTGAGGCACTTTGGAAATTTTCCTTAAATTACGATATACTCAGAAAAGTAGGGGATTGTTGATGTTTGTAGCGTCACGACCAACGAGCACCTGAGCTCGGAAATGTGAGGAATGGTCCGGAGTTTTGATGTGAAGAATTTTGATGTTTCTTGAGAAATATAGCTTTAACACAATGGTTTTAATTGCAATCTTTAATGTTTATGATAAACATTAAAGATTACCAGATAAACAGTTTATCTGGTATTGATATTAAGACGATTAAATTATTAAAGATACCATTGTACCTTTCAGATTCATTGACATAGGTACCAAGCAAATCGTTGCGTATGTGCCTTTTGGGAAGATAATATTATGAATGACAACTAATAAAATTATAATTTCAATTACTTAGTACTGTTTAACTTGAAGTAAATGAAAAGAAATGAAATGAGAAATGTTTAAAGTCAATACAGTACTAAAAAACGTAATATTTTAGGTAATGTAAAATAATTTGATATTATGCCCAAAGGTAGCTTTTGTTACACCATCTGTAGAATACCTATCTAGCTATCGAAGACACTATGGTTCACATCCTCTCTGATAGATGTCCAGTAATCTAATTGAAATATTATGTTACCTGGGCAAGCATAAATTATTAGATGGAGAACACATCTTAGTAGACTTAGTACACCGTCTTAGTAAAGTACCTATATCAGGTTTATAATAACAAAACTATATAAATTTCTACAGATATAAAAATAACAATGCTACTTTGAAGAACTTAAATTGGTTACAATTAAATAATGCTAAACCGACTCGAAAAAAAACTTGACTGTGGCATTTTCTTAACTTGCGGTTCAATAGGTACATAACTAAAAGCGATTTAAGATGGATTTAAGTATTTTGTTTATAAATAAAAAAAAATTAGTTTGGTTACTAGTGACCTATTGTGACAACCCGAATCGAAAAATATCTAAGAAAACCGTATTTTAGGAATAGGCGTAAATACTTATTTTATCTTATTCTCTGCCAAATATAACTTACAGGAACTGTACATAAAATTTCTTAATACTTGGAAGCTTATCCGAAGTATTAAGAAACATATTATGTACCTGTAAAAGCAGTAAGCAGAAGTCTCAAGTCTATTCAGAAAATTTCACAGGAAATTGCTGTATTTGTCATGTTATATATAGCGAAGCATCAAAATTAGTGAGCGCAGGCGTTCGTTGTCGGCGGTGAGCCACAAACTAAATTGCGGATTTGAGTGCACGAGATATGTGGTGAAGCACCTACATTGTACGTAATAATTAATTCAGAGACCCCTTGTTCATTTTGTCCTGAATAAAGATTGATGTACCTGTAGCTATTTTATATAAGATATTTTGTAATAGATATAAGCACAGACTAATAATAATATACTACGTATACAAATATAAGATATATTTTTATAGCATGCGGTTAGTAAACTTAGTTGAAATAAGAATCTCTTACATATCGAGCGATAATCTGTAAGGAATGGAATGAGAGAGCGTTTTAAATATACAGCAAAATGCAATTTTTATAGAGCCCTTGAATTAGTTTGAACGATTAGAGAAAAACTAACGATGATGTTTTGGTGGAACTTGTAAGGTTCCGGGTGACACCACGGTTTAATGGTTTTAATTTTTTTTTATATATTAAATATTGCTCTAGCAACATAATAACAACGCAAATTAGCTGTAGGTACAATAAAGATTCCGCATTATCAACTCCTCGGCGCAAGCTTCATATCATTTCTTTACACTTATGCAGATTCATAATAAAAACGTAATTGTATTAACTCTAATGATAAATAATAAATTGCTTGTTTTAATTATTGGCACAATTAAGCTGCGTTTGGCCATATTGAAAATATAACAGCATTAATAACTTTGATTAAGTGCCAATCGCCTACTGCGCCGCTTGGCCAGTTCATAAATTAACGCAACGTCCCATGAAAGGTAATGTAATAATTTTATCTTTATGACATGGAAATTAACACGATTTTCGATCCTATTAATTATCTGTGTAACGATAGTAATTACAAAATTACAGCTGTATGTTCGTTGTATTTTAAAATAGGCCTTTTTGAATTTATATCTACTCATACGTAAATAAATTGATTATTTCCGTAAATTTCTTGCAATGCCAAAAATGTATAAAACACAGTAAATGAATTTAATTTCAGAACGAATCTTATTTAATGAGTAATTATAATAGATTCACTACAATTTCTATTATACATTATCAATTTGTCTCACCGTTTATTTCATAATCACAAAACGGGTTTAAAATAATAAAAGTGCTATCATAACAAAATTGAACTATTAATACTTACCAAGTTACGAGATCGTCTCGAACAAACAAGCAAACAAGTCTCAGCATTATAACATTAGTATACATTTTAAAGTATATCTTCGGAGTTATGCAAAGTTGCAGTTCTGGAGTGCCTCCTCAGCTTTGTGTGCCCGCCTGGAATAAATATGTATATTGCAAAACATTTACTTGAATCAAAATAGCGTTTATGCTATAGCGATGTACTTGGGCTTGGCTCGCGATGCACCAGGATAATGCAAGCAAAAATATTTGCACCTTTCGTACTATTGTGCGAACTTCAAACATATCTCTCTAATCACACAGTTCCATCATCATCATCATCAGCCGGTATACGGTTCCACTACTGGGACACAGGCCTCCTATAACTCTCCAATTTTTTAATTTCATTTTACACTTATATTGTTTATCATACATGGAAACATGGAAAGCATGTAATAAAGGAATGTATAGCTATTGTTACTGCAAGCTATAATCAAATGAATTGCCTTTTATAATATGTTTACTCTTCCTCATAACGTTATATAATTTAAGAAAAGTATAAATCCGTGTTTTTGAGACACATTATTCTTACTTACATTGAGGAAATGCTACGATTTCGTAATCACATTACGTAGTCATGAGAGCTACATAAGTGCTACGCCGTAGTAATGTCAGCATAATATTATGTAAGGGTATTTTGAAAGAAACAGATCCTCCTCCTCCTCCTCCAGTCCTTTGATTATTATTATAAACACGTATATTGTCACAAAAAAAAAACAAATTTAATAAAGATTAGGGTTTTTAATATAAACTGGTGAAGTTCACTATTAGTTCTAAGGTATAAACTGATTTAATTTTGTAATAGTCTGTTATAAGTGATAATTAAGATCGAATGTATACCTAAAGAACCATTAATGCAGTTATTATATAAAAATTGCAATACAATACATGATTGTAGATCACCAATACTTGTAGGTTATCAATATTCTACAGCGTTTATCAAACGTATTTATAAAAGCGGAGTTCTACAAGGAGGTTTAAACAGAAATTTTGAGGATCAGCAATAAAAGTTTACTGTGCAACTTTAGGATTTTATTTCGCTTCAAAGTTTCCCTTTCAATGGCTGTAAAACAATAAAGAGTTAAGTGTTCCAGTTAAACACGCTTCGTATCTCATGATCTAAATATTTTAAGATAAATATACAAACAACTTCCAATGCAATAATATCATTTATATTAATTTTAGTATTAAATGGTGTAGCGTGATTAGATTTCTGTCTATATTTCTGTCTGTATGTTGAAACATGAACTACGCAAACCTACTTGGAATTATTGTTTTGACATAGGCTTTATTTGCTCATTATTTGCGAATTTTATCCACTACATAACCAAAGCTGCACATACATTAAGAATATATACATAAGTATAATAATAATTTGAAATAACTATTACCTCCACTCTTTTTTTATTGTATTTTGTCAGTAATTCGCGAATGAATCAACCATTACTGAAAAAACGGTTGATTATTGAAAAACAGGGTTCGATCAGCGCTCTTGCAATTGCACATCGTAAGGGAATATTAAGTTAATTTGCCGCATTTACATTATTGGTACGACTTGATTGTGTTTTTTGTATCTTCATTTTACCAATAAAATATTTATTATATAGTAAATAATTTGATTTAAAAAAATGTTTTTGTTTTACGAAATGTAGGTACCTACTTACATGATTTTCGTATACTTTTATAGTGTAAGGTTCCGATATGAATTAAATGAAGTGAAAATTGAAAAATCGTTTAAAAAATTAAACACGACATATCTTTATCTAGGTAGCTGAATTTACAACAAGTACCTAGTACAAAAATCAATAGCGTTACGTTACATCAGATTTCTTACTAACTTACAAACCATTGTATCACTAGAGTCAAAACTAATTAAAAAACTTTTTTAGAGAGTCTATTTTATCACAAATAGTTCATTAAAAGTTGACACAACTCTTGGTTGTTGAAGGATGAAAGTTTTGTTTGCGGTTTCTTTATTAAAAGTTACGCTATCTGAAAAAACAAGCTATTTCTTCTTCGCGATCCATTTCCTGTTTTTCACTTGGCTAACATATTGTGTTTTTTATATATTATATAATATTTACGCCTGACTTTAATACATTATTTTTAGTCAAACGAAAACCCGCATAGCTCCTGTTTCAGGATTAAACTATCCTATGCCCTGTCTCGGGTTTCAAACTATCTTTCAATAAATTTCATTAAAATAGGTTGTGTTTCAGGCTCGAAAAAGCTGTTTCTTTCACTCTCTCAGTCAAAGAAACAGAAAGAGTCACTTTTGCAAATATAATTTTAAGAAGTAATTAAAAAGCCAGTATGTATAATTTTGTATAATATTTGTAAGTTTTGAAAGGTTTATTAAAACTATAAATGAAAACGAATTTAATTAAAAGTATGACTTGAATCCCGATTATACACTAAAAATAAGCTTTTCTGTTTAAGTGTTCTAATAATGTAAATATACAAAATATACTTTTTGCTCTCGAATATTTGGTTTACCTACCCTCGGTAAACAAATATCGTTTCAGAAATTGACTCTGCGTAGGCGAAAGAGTTATTCAAAGGTTAAATAGCTAAGCGGATAAGAATGTAACTTTAATTAAATTTAATATTTATTATCATTTATTTCATAAATTTCGATGCACTGCGAATAAAAATAAAATCGGTAGAGCAACGGTAATCTGTAGAACATAATATGGGATACTGTAATAATATAAATCGAAATCGGTTTTGAGATCTTAATTCCTATCGTTAAAATATGTAAAAGACCTTAGACGTCGTAGTTAATAAAATTAAATGTGAAATAATCATAAAACGACCAAGGAAAATTAAGTCGGCGCATATTTTACACAATGATCAAAACAAATTAACTCAACGCGTTTATAACTACCACTAAAACGAATACACTAAGACAGTTTATACGAGCTCGATAAAGTGTAATAAAGAGGTTCATAAGCTATAAGAAAAGGGTAATCCGACAGCATTCAACAGTATCATCAGAGCATGTCGCAAAGATTTATGTGTATACTTTGAGTACGGAACAAGGACGTGAGGAATTTATTCCGGTGTAAGTGAACATCTGCATTTTGTGATGCGGATAAATGGAGTCAAAGGTAAACGCGTTTACAGTTTGGGTGCTAAATAGTTGTACTTTTTGTGTTGTATTGCAGCATTTTAGTGTATTTCTAAGATAGTGTTTACAAAATAATGTACGCGACAATTATCGTTACTAAACTATTAGGATTATAAAGCGGAAAAGTTAGGCTATTTTGTTTGTTATTTATGATTGAACTCAAGAAAATCACGAACGATAAAAGAACATTGCTCCATTAGAAAACATCTTCACAGATTAGCATAGGATATATGTGTATAGATTTACATTATGTTATGGTCAACGAGTCAACCCGGGGGAAACCGGGACAAGCAGTTAGTTATATAATAAATGTATATAACATGTTCTTTGTTGATTTGACCGTATGAATAGTACCTAAATACCTACCAGTCATTGACTTGAAAAATATTTATTTGTTGGATAGCCTATTTATCAAAGCTCCCGACTATATAAGCGGAAAATAAACGGCAAATATTACAAATTACGTTAGAAAAGCCGCGTCTTATTGACTCCCACACGAAGAAGTTAATAGGCATAACTAGTTACACATTTGCACGTTTCAATAGGTAAGAAACTAGAGCAAAATGTATTTTGCGCCAAATCTTCCTAATATTGGGAACTTCGATTAATATGTTTGTGTGTTCATGCAAAAACCACTGAATGAATTTTGATGATACTTCAAAAGTTGTAGCATATTTTTTCGAGTGTAACACTGATAGAGAGGTACAAATAAACAATATAGTTTAATCTGTACCCCACTGTTAATAAAGCATGCTTCAATAAACAAAAAAAATGATATGATTATAAAACTCTTATTACTCTCTTATACATATACGTAGGTACATTTTATACATTTCTGGAAATAGTTCAGTTGACGAATATAATAAATAATATAATGGGAAAGTATGTTAATGTTGTTTGCTACATTCATTTCGCGAAGAAATGATGTAGGTACGTTTTCCTTTTCTTAGAAATATTTTCATATTTAACAATTTCCTTTTCTGAACGGGTTTATAATGTAAACATAATTAATATACAAGCAGACGGTACGTAGGCAGGCAGGCATTTTAGGCATACAATTTAAATGAAATCAAAAAATAACAACGTATAGATAAAATGTTAAAATGAATGCTCGCTTCACAAAGGATGCTTTCAAACACTGCTCTTAATTATACAAACAAGGCATTGAACGAAACAGCCTTTGGCAACAAGTGGTGAGGCTTGTTTTCCCTACAAACATGCCTTTATTTTGTTATGTATGAATTCGCTTAGCTTTTCGACAAACAAATAGAATTCTTCGCGAATGGAATAGGCAAAAGAAATATTATAGCGGCTATAAATTGAGCGAAAACAAATTTATGTTTTTTGTATGAGAGCCATAAGAAACCTTTTCTGTTTTATACATCAAGGTCCGCTTTTCTGGATATCTATCTATACTAATATTATAAAGAGGAAAAGTTTGTAAGTATGTATGTATGTATTGTTTTCACGCAAAAACTACTGGACCGATTTCAAAAATTCTTTCACCATTAGAAAGCTGCATCTTTACTGAGCAACATAGGCTATATTGCATTTTCAAAAAAATTAGAGATCCTTACCAAAAATGCAATAATGTAACCCAAGGTGTAAAAAAATCCTCAATAAAACTTCTGTCATCGCGTGCGCTGCGGAATCTATTGAAGATAGAACAAAAAAATGTTCTACGGTATTATAGAATGGATCAATATCTACAAGAAAGTCCGCGATACCATATGTCCATCTTCAGTAGTTATGTTACTACAACAACTTTTTTACGTTTTCAAAGTAAATAGAAGTGCCGACAGTAATCAAACCATGTTATCCATACACATATATTAATCCTTATCCCATTAAATGATGTTTTATTATAGACTGTTTCAATACCAGCAAAATACTTTTTAAATGAAAAGAATTGGATATTCCATTCCAAAGATATAACGAATTTTTAAAAGTGTCAATCTACTGAAAATAGTAGGTATACTGTTCGAGCAGGCCGTAGTGCGGGGGTCACGGAGGAATTCTACCAATATGCGTCTTGACGGAACACAGTGGGGTTTTGGTCGGTAGGAATCCGACATAACCCACGGCCCCTCCCCCGGAGGCCGTGGGTATCTATGAAAGATTTCCCCACTAAAACAAAAAAAAAAAAAAAACAAAGGCGGTAGTGCGGGACGGGGTAAAGGTGATTTTCATGTGATTAAAAATTAAACCTATAGTCCGACCTATAGTAGACTTTTCACTGTAACGATATCGCATCTATGCGGGTGAAACCGCAGGGCATTGCTAGTAACCTTATAAGATAATGTCTACGAGTGTTTACACTCAAGTCTCGTATATTCGTATAGATTTACTGTAACTTTTTTTCTTAGTATGTACCTATATTGCCATTGGTATTGCCTTGTACCAATACTCTAATTTTATCTACTTTTAATTATTTTTATAAGATTTATTTTTATGTCAACTCACAATACAAATATCCTATTTTATAAAGTTTCATTAAATTGGTCCAGCATTAAATTGGTTAGCCTCTTATCTATATAACAGACAGCAATATGTTATGATTTCTAACATTAATAAAATGAATGAAGTTGAAACTTATAACTCGGAATACAAATATTCAAAATGTGGCGTTCCACAGGGCAGCATTCTAGGCCCTATCCTTTTCATTCTATATATTAATGATATTCTGAATGTAACAAATCATAAGGTTATTTTATATGCTGACGATATATCAATAATTGTGACATCTGAAAAGAAAAATAATACGCTAAAGGATCATGTTAATGAGATTAATGTAACTGTTGACAAAATTATAGAATGGCTGACTTTTAATAATCTAAAAATTAATTTAAGTAAATCAATGTATGTACAATTTAATAAATATTCTATTGACATTCCGAAATTAGTAGCAACAGATGACCTAAAAT
>CAJQZN010033529.1:0-11195 GCA_907164685.1 Colias eurytheme
ATCTACGGACATCTGTTGGTCTTCGGACAGATGTTGGTCTGCGGACACTACTCAGTGCAACACATATATTTTTCATCGTCTGAAAGTTCAACTGACCCATTCTCTGGTGCCACAGGTAAGTATCTTGCTTGATTACATCAGATATGCATGCATAGCCACCAGGCATATTTAGGCGATACATATTATTAATCAAATTTGCTGTAGCTATGATAACATTTTTATTGTTCAGTATAGCACAACCATTCTTATTAAATCTTACTTGGCCACCATTGTTAACAATTTGACTGACAGAAAGCAGGTTTGTAGTGAGTTCAGGTACATATAAAACATTTGTAAATATTATTTCATTTTCATGGCCTCTATCGTTAAAAACACTCAAGCTAATTTTTCCTGAGCTTTGAACAGGTAGTGTTTTGTTGTTTGCAACTTTAATTGATTTAATATTTGAAGTATATTCCTCTATGAATAAGTTTTTATGTTTTGTCATATGTGCAGAAGCGCCAGAATCAATATACCAGTAATCAGAGCACTCAGAAGATGCTATAAATACAGCAGCATATGATGACCTGCTAGTCGGTTTATAAGAAATCTTCCGATCATTATTTACTGTATTTGATTTACACTCAGGACTTTTATGACCATATTTGTTGCATGTATAGCAGCGGGGGCCTTTAGAATTTCTTTTACATTTATTATTAAATCTCTGACTTGAAGCAAAAGCTCTATCACTATTTGATTGTTTGACATCCTGTAATAATTTTGATTTGACGGAGTCTGATGAAATTTTCATGCCTGAACTTTCTATAGCTATAATCATTGGTTTATAAGTTTCAGGTAGACCGGAAAGCAGCATGGTGCCGAGCCACTCATCATCTACTTGAAAACCAATATTTCTTAATTTATGAGCAGTAGTCATAATTTTACTCACGTATTCCTCAACGTTCGGACATCCCTCAAGCGTTGTGTTACATAAGTCACGTAGAAGACCAACTCGCCGTGTCAGCCCGGAGTCATCGAAGACACGAGACAAATTTTCCCAGACTTCTTTCGCAGTTTTAGCTTCTTGTATGTGCACATAATTTACCGGATCAACTAAAAGAATGATCTTTGATCTTGCTTTTGTATCTTTTCTCTTGTCCAATGTCTGATCATCCACAATGCAGTCCCACAGTTCTTCGTGTTGAAGATATGTTTGGACAGCAAAACGCCATGTGGCGTAATTATCGCGGCCTGTTAATTTCTCAATTAATGCCAATGTGTTTGACGACATACTGATATTGTTGTTGAAAGAACTTTACCACGAATCTTTACACTTCAGAACACGTGGCGTGACCGGTACAATTATTGTTACTTTTTCTTCGTAGGTTTTTATACTGATTGACTATATTTTGTTTCGTAGCCTGGGCCCATAACCTGTTGTTATCTTGTTGGTATAGTCAATAAAAACCCAGGTGCACGTTTTACAAGAAAAACTTTATTAAGATGAAAAATATACGCGTTACACGAGCAATGTCCGCAGAGAAGAGGAAGTACAAAACAAAATGTTGCCATTACATGAAAAGTGACCACAGATTATTGAAGGCGCAAATTTATTACAACAAATATTATAAGTAGGATATAGGTAAGGTTCTAAAATATATAAATGCTGTCTGAAATTTAAATATTTCTCGAATCGTATTAAGCGCGTCACACACGGTGAATGATGGTCAGAACGCTGATACCGGATACCTTAAGATACTGTAATATTTTATATTAGAGAATCTTAACATAAAATATTATAGTATCTTCACCGTGTGTGACGCGCTTTATTGATTTAAACATATGCAGATAAATTAGTAAACCGTTTAAAAATGCAGCTAATATTTATGCACACCAAACGTAGCGCTGTAAAAATACTTCAAAATAAACTGCAACACCGCAAAATATTCCTGTTGTTTTTGCTTTAATTGTTAATTTATTCATAAATCAGAATTATGTATGCAACCAAATAGTTCCATTTCACGACAGCACGTACGTGTGAAAAGCTGTTTAATGCACTTTTATTAAAGATTCATTCGCTGGTACATGACAATAAATTTTAAAGAGTCTGCAACAATAAAACGGCCATAAAATCGTGTCTGTGCGATAGTGAGTAAAAATGTTCATAGACTTAAGGCAAAGTTAAACTTGGAAAAACTTTAACAACCTCGTTCGCGCAGTAAATTTTTCATTTTCCCAGTTCTTGTTCTTTCTTTTTAATAATATGATCTTCCTAGTTTCAAATAAGGAGTTGGTGTGACTTCGTTTGTTCTTGTATAAATCGTTAGTTTTGTTTGGATCTCTTTAACATTGTCTTTTATATTTGCTAGCACGTCATTTATCGGCGAGAAAAAAATTGTTGTGTTCTTTGAAATTACTTCGTTTTAAATTAAAGTGCATTTTCTGGGACCGTATAGAGGCGAAAAAGTTAGAGTTAAAATTAAAAATACTTTTTTCTTTTGGACATATTCTGTACTGTCTCTACCTACGCAATTCAACTTCAATCCTTTCTAAAAATCTGAATATAGTAAAATACTAGAAAAATTCATCAAAAGATTACTTATATTAAATACT
Organism: Colias eurytheme; assembly: GCA_907164685.1. Classification (NCBI taxonomy): domain Eukaryota; kingdom Metazoa; phylum Arthropoda; class Insecta; order Lepidoptera; family Pieridae; genus Colias; species Colias eurytheme. Next base: position 2,593 of record CAJQZN010033529.1, read on the forward strand.
AGATTTCCGCCCGCGGCTTCGCCCGCGTTTTCAAAGGAAAACCCGCATAGTTCCCGTTCCCGTGGGATTTCCGGGATAAAACCTATCCTATGTGTTAATCCAAGTTATCCTCTATATGTGTGCTAAATTTCATTGTAATCGGTTCAGTAGTTTTTACGTGAAAGAGTAACAAACATCCATACATCCATACATCCATACATCCATACATCCTTACAAACTTTCGCCTTTATAATATTAATAGGATTTATATAAAAGCAAATGAATTCCGTTGGAATTGAAAACAGTTTAGAATTTACGTGTTTAAAAAATAAACGATGATTGCAAAACGCAGAAAATCGCGGAAAATGTAAATTATTCAAGCGTTTTCCCAACAGTGGCAAATATTTTAACGGAGTTGCAAATAAAACTGCAACTTACATTACTGTTTCATTGAAAAGAGTTTCAAATGCAGAACTACATTTTATTTCCTTAACAATTAACTGCGTCTTTAGAGAAAAACAATTGCAATTAAGAAACGTTTTCTGTTCCTTATTTTCTTAGCAATCAATTAAAACTATAATTAATCGGGAGATAGATGATTATTTATATTTTAAATTAGTGGTCCGCCCCGGCTTCGCCCGTGGTACATATTTCGCAATAAAAGGTAGCCTATGTCCTTTCTCGGGGATCAAAATATCTCCATACCAAATTTCATGCAAATTGGTTCAGTAGTTTAGGCGTGATTGAGTAACAGACAGACAGACAGAGTTACTTTCGCATTTATAATATTAGTATGGATTAATTATCATTAAACTTTGCTCAAAAAATATCTGAAAAAGCAATAAATTATAAGATAATTAGTCACCTGTACGATACGATACTATTATAGGTGACTATAATAGTAATATTATAGAAATACGTATCAAATAGGCTCGGCTAGGCTCAGGCTTAGACTTCAAGTGACAGAAAATATTATTTAAGAGAATTATTATTCATAAGTAATCACACTATTTTTGCTTTACATACTGCAAATTATCTATTCTAATTAAATATTTAATTCATTTAAGCAAAGCTTTAAAAGCTTGCTTAATTTCATTCTCAATTTGTCTCATGACAGGCTGATCGATCATCATAATAACTTTATTATATTAAAACTTAAACATAAAAAGTAAATAAACAATAAACATAACAGTTTTACCAGAAAAATAGGAATTGAAATGCACATAAGAAAATTGGACAAGCTTGCACCTTTGTTTAAATAAAGGATCTCACAATGGATTTTGTTCTATAATTTTCTTTCACCACGCTATTCTCAGTTGATTAGCAAAATTCATTCGTTCCCACGTTTAAATTCAAACGAATTGATTCTATACCCAAAAATGCAGTAAAAAGATACCTACTTTTGCAATAAATTTACTTTAAACCGAATGCTTTTGGATTTGAAACTAAGCGAAATTATCTCGAGTATTTCCGATAAAAAGATAGCTGCCGTATTTCTAGAATCTGTTTAAATAAACAGGTTTCATGTTTTACTTTCAAAGTAAGCAAATTATTACTATTCATAGAAATTAATATCTTCCAATGAAGGACTTGTTTGTACTTGGACATTGAAATGTGTGTAAATGCATAAAAATTAATAAAAATTGAGATTTATTGTTTTATAATTAACCCATCAGGGTCATAAATAACTAAAGAAATCTGAGTTATTTATCAATGTTAGGCGAACATAAATAACACAAATATTTCAGCCGATTTCATCTAAATGCAACTTATTATTAAAAAGGATTGGAAGATTAAGTTCGTTTGAAAGCTAACATGTACGAGAAAACCTTTTACTTTCAAAATATATCTTAATGGAGTTCTGTGGAGAACAAATGTACTAATATTATGAAAGAGGCAAGATAAATGCGACGAAAAATCGAAGAAATTGGAAGCATCAAATAAATCTGATATCAAAGGCAACATCTATAACTATATTATAAAGCTGAAGAGTTTGTTTGTTTGAACGCGCTAATCTCAGGAACTACTAGTCCGATTTGAGAAATTATTTCGGTGTTAGATCGCCCATTTATCGAAGAAGGCTATATATCATCTCGCTAAGACCAACAGGAGCGGAGCGATGCGGGTGAAACCGCAGAGCGTAGCTAGTCATAATATAAATCTGATATCAAAATAATATATCTGCACATTCCCAAAGGCCTTCAATAGTTCATTAATTAATTCCAATTAATATGAGACTTAGAATGCACCAATGGTTATATCTTCTGATTTATTGCACATAACAGTGAACGAGCACTTAACAAAATTACAAGGAAACGATCAATAACTTCGCGCTAGGGAATAGCTCTGATTTTACCTTCATTGTTTATATATTAAACTTATTACTTGGGTATTATGTCTTTAATTTATAGGTTTTAATTAAACGCGACCTAATACCATACATGAAACATAAATGTCATGTTTTGTTAAATAAAAATGAATTGACATGATTTTAAAAGAGCAACTACGATTTTCTTGTCCGCTCTTTTCTGGTGGTAAATTGTAAAACTATGTTATGACGAAAAAAATAACTTTTAGAAGTTCTATTTAGTAAATAAATGTCTGCGTTTGAGTTTGAGTGATAAATCACTTTACCTTTTCGAAGATATACAAATTATTGAAGATATACAGCTTATTAAGCAAAAGATAATAATACTTGATGGTAACGTGGTTAAAATCTATACCTAGGTATCCAGGCGCCCAGATACCCAGCCCTAAATGTAACCTGCGTCATTTGAATATGCGAGATCTGTACCACTGCCAAATACACTGAATTCAAAGTGCTCATTACAATAAAAAATATGAACAATAGTTGTAATACCAACGATTTGAAATATCAATTACATGAAAGCCGTAAACGTATCCTAGAAATAATATACATTTTCTGCTTCTGTATATTTTCTGAGGAAGCGCAAAGTTCTTTACGTACGATATATCTTACTTATTCCTATATTTTATGAAAGAGGGAGAGCTATTTTCTGCTATAATATGCGGTATGAGCATTTGAAAAAAATATCTAAAAATAATTAAAAAATTATGATTTATCATAACATGATGACACAATAAAAATATGCCAACCGTAACAAAGCAAAACGCACAAAACACGAACCACAGTTTTATTTTCAATACCGGGAATAAAACAACCGAAATCCCACTCATGAATAATATAAAACAAAAGTCTATACGAGCTTACAAAATGGTGCTATAAAGTACCTAATAAACAAGCGGGAATGTTTGCAAATAAAATGGCATTCCTCGATGGAAACGGCCGAATTTATCGCTGCCCTTGCGAAATATAGGTACAATTCTGTGAGAAGACGCCTGATTTACGCATTTCGGCTATAACGTGACGAATAAAAGCATTATACGCGTATCAAGATGCCTCTTGAAATATTCTTAGGCTTTATGTATTGCTGTAATAGGCGGTAACGTTCGATCATTCTGATTAAAGAAAAGCGTCAAGCGCGATTGGCAGATGCGACCGTTTTACGTCTTTTTACGTTTTATCACCGCACATTTTTATTAGTTTTTTATTAGATGCTTTATTTCTCGTTTTTAGGCTCAGCCTGGTGATATTTTGTAAATGTAATAGCTGTTTGTCATGCGTTATACAAATGTATTGGTGTTGGATGTAATGAAATATATATAAATGAACGAAATAATATTATAATGTTCGCAAAATTAGTTAATTCAAATATAATTGTTGTGGGATAGCTACACTTTTAGCAGAACTATTATAATATGACTTCTAAATATATAAAAACAGACTTCATAAATACTACTGCAAACAATTTATTTACATTTTTATGTATCTAAACTCTGCAAAACGAAAAGTAAATAAAAACAGTAGATACATTTATTTTATTGAACAAAACATAACCGGATTGTTCATAATAAATATTTAAATAATAAAAAACGTTTGCCAAGTTTATTTTAAGCGATTGCGAATGTTAAAATTTGCAAGTAAACTAATTTGCTAACTAACCCAACTTTGCTTAACGAAAGATTACTAGCGTTCCACATTGCTTGCACCTTTGGAGCAAGGCTTTTTAATTAGATCTAAAAGTTTTACATCAATTTGTGACGTAATACCTTTGATAATCATTTAATAAGTATTGTATGGTATCATGCTATTAAATTGCGCCATTATACGCTTATTTTGAAACGGATACATTGTTTCCTATATTATAATTTATAAATATGAAAAAGAGTATGGATTCCCTTATCAGGGTAATTACTGTAGCAATTAATTGTGATACATACAACAGATTTACAATATTAAGAAAATGTACCTTTAAAATCGTATCTTATTTACTGAACTTTTATTTTATCTAGATACGTATGTATTGGAAAATACAAGTAAAGATGTAATACGTACCATCCAAGTAAACAACTGAAGACAGTGACTTATCATTTTCAACTACAGGCCTGATCGTTTCGTACGATATTGTCGTCAACAGATTATCCCTCAAATCCAGGACGATAAGACTCCTTATATCCTCGAGGATATCCTCGTAGAACGACGTCAATTTGTTACCAGACAGTGTCAACTTTCTTAACTGAATCAATCCCCCAAACGCTCTTTCCGATATATATTCGATCGCATTATTGTCCAGCATCAATTCTTTTAAACCCCACAACTCGCTGAAAGCCAAGTTACCTATCATTGTCAACTTGTTGTTCCTTAAATTTAATCTCGATAAATTCTCGAGCCCCTCCAACATTTCCTTAGTAACGACTGATATGTAGTTCACGTCAAGGCGCAGCTCGATTAGATTATTTAAGTGCTTGAAACAGCCTTCGTGTAGCAGACTTAAATTATTGTTCGATAAATGTAGAACGTGTAAATTAGGAAGGTTGAAAAACACATCTCGCTTCAATTCCGATATGAGGTTATCGTCTAAACTGAGATTGGACAGCATCATCAGCTGTGAAAAGGAATGCTTGTCCAAGTTTGTTATTTTGTTCGACTTCAAAACGATCTGTCTCACCGTAGAGGAATTCGTGAAAGCGTAAGGAGGAATTCGCTTAATCGTGCCGAATTGAATCGAAAGGTATTTCAGTTTATCCAGTCTAACTATAGCCTTCGCTGGTATAAAAGTTAATGCGTCATCGGTCCGAACGTTGAACATTAGGTGCTCTATTTCAGATTGTGAGGAAAAACTAGGCCAAATTGCATCATCTTCCGTTAAACCGCCACTGAATATCCAGCAGTCAGCTCTGGTCGCCAATTTGAGTTTGTTACTATCGCAGTAGCAGTGCACTTTTGATCTACGGTCGACGATGTCACAGACGTTAATGAAAATTGGCATTTGGTAATAACGTCGGTCTATTTTGGGCTTCGTATCGTTTTTGCTCTCTGTCGGTTTGACGGTCAATAAGGAAGCGATGATAATTAAATATTTTGTCATTTGCTCCATTATACACGTGCCACAATCTGAAACAATAGAAAAGCAGATTTTAAACATAATATAAATGTTTCAGTTAAAAGTACTTTTAATGAGAACACTAATGCAAAAACACTAGTGTCCTAAATACGTGTAAAAATGTCTAAAGTTTTTCGTTTATACTCCAACTTATATGCAATGGGTATGTTCGCACTTTACTGCAGAGTGTTACCGGCCGACTTTAATGCGCCTTTTTATGTTCGACGAAAAGCTTGAATTGTTGAATATCTAAGTAGCATAAATGTTACGTATTTTTACTACACATTTTCTAAATTTATTCAATGTAGTCTCCGTGTATGGCGTTCGAGTGAGTTGCATAAACATAAGTTCCGTTAGCGAGGTACTGCTATTAATATGTAATTACGTACTCAATCCTTGCGTGTTCCATGGTATTTACTTTACTAAACATTAGGGTCGTTAAAGAGGGACAGGTGCGAAATAATTACAAAATAAGCGAAGGTCATATTTGTAATTTATGAGGACGCCATTAATATTCATTACGTCGCATTGCCGATGTTTGAATGAATATTCACTACATGTTTGTTAATCATCATCAACAGGTATTAACCTAATTAAGTCGTTTCGACCAATTTGCGTTATTTCGTGACAAAATCATATATTTCACAGTGGGATTTAGGGATTTTAAAGCGAAGTCGGCGCGGGGAAGTTCGGTAGCGGATTAAAAGTTCGGTCGGGATTTGCATTGTTAAAACTACATTTTAACTGAGGAAAAATGTTCACGAGTATTTATGATGGTACATCGCGCTTGTAGCGGTTACTGCGAACCGTACGATCGAGGGTAACAAGCTAAATTATAAGAGCTTACTGTACGCGAACAACTGTGAACAATGTATGAACGTATAACTGATGTTTTAAATTAACATTTGTGTTATGTGGACGTGACATTCTTTGTTAAAGATAACTTGTATCGGAATTATGAATGCGACTATTTCGTGAAAATATTTTGTTGCAGTGGCTCTCGTTGACAAACAAATGTATAAATAAAAAAAGCATACTTGGTTTGGTTTGGCTATGACAAGTGGTGTTTGAGAAACAACCATTTGTTTAAAATTAAAATGAATTGTAATTTTATTAGTATAATCATTAATATTTTAATAATCATTAAAATTATTCGGTTAACCAACTACCACACAATAGCACAAGTATTTATAAAAGCTTATAAAACATTGCAGTGATAGACGACGTGAAAACAACTGTGCTTCGTGCGCGAAAAAACAAACACAATACAGTCAACGTTCTTGCTACCAGGCAGCACGGTAAAATCATATTTTTACAATATAAAACTAAATTTAAAATGTTATTCAGTAGGTACAAAGAGGTAAGGATTCTCTCTTAGACGATTTATTCCAAACAAAGCGAACTGAACGCCATTAAAAAGCAAAGCAATATTTCTTCTCTTGCCTTTAAAGCAACGTTGAAGTTTTATTTCAGTTCTTTCTCGTTATTTCTTCGGCCTTTCATGGAGAAAATTAGATGGCCGTGCTTACAAATTTTTAAATATTTTATAATAAAAGATGTAAACGTCTTACTTCTCACCCATAAATGTAGTAAATGCTTGAAGTAAAGGCAATGTGATCACGTTTCAAAAGATAAACGAGGGAACTCAACACTTAATAGTTAATATCACTACAACTCCCCCTTTCTAGTAAAATGTCTTATACATAAAACATGTAACATTACGCCCTACTTCAAACGCAAACATTTATTCATTTAAATAGGCTTCTTTGGCTTCATATGATGAAAAATGATGTGCCAATAAAATAAAAAGACCGAAATCACTCAAAGGTACATTTAATATTCATTACAACAAAACTCAAGAACACTGATCATATGATCATAGAATAGAACAAGATATAATCCAACAAAGAGACACAAATAAAATGAAATAGATAGAACAAAGACGCAGAAACATAGCCCATGTTTCGCCAGTCATGTGTGTTGGTTCCTACGCCATAATCCGGACACAATATTCTAAATTCTACTGAGGAAATATACGTGTACTTCTTATGCTATACAAGAACTAACAAACATCCGATGCTTCGTTTGAATGTTACTTTAATAATTATGTATCAATCAAGAATAAAATAGCTTTAAAAAGGTCAAAATAACGTGTAAAATCGGTTCTTGATTTTATCCATTCAACAAACTTATTATCAAATAAACAATATAATAAGTGTGTTCACAATTCGTCAATCGTCACACGTATTCACAATAATTTGTGTAGATGTGCCTATCAAAATCTGTTTTGTTTTCAAAAAAAAAAATAATAAGTATCGTTCTAAACTCTAATCATGAAAAATTTTATTTCCTTCCCGCAAATTTTCGTTTTTAATATAAGTAGAACTTGAAGGAAAAAAAATATTAATGCATTATCACCTTCAAACGATAATGGAGCTATTATCATTATCCAACCCTTACTCTTAATAGCATTCAACCTCATTCACGAATACATCTCATTTCAGCTAAAATATCCATAATTTGTTGTGGTTTTCAAAGACCAATGTTTATTGCATTAGATAATATTCCTAATAAATGTATTACATTTTATTTTTGTTGATGTTGAATGTTAAATGTTTTTGAAATGAAACTTCTTTAGACGCGTAGAGAGTAAAATTTCAAGGTCGCGTCATGGCAATACCGTCGCGGCGTCGATTTTGTTATCTTTGAATCTTGCCAAAGAAGTTTCACTTCTGACACGCATGCTCGACACAACCGCTCTTTTTAATGCAGAATCAATTCCAACATTAAAATAGGTTGCTTACAGGAATACCTACCTCTGATATACTAACCTAAACTCTAAAGGTAACAAAAATAATAATTATAATCAAATAATAACTGGCAGACATACAGTCGAATCTTTCGAAGTCAGATGATTAAATTTAATAAGCCAATGAGTAGATTATATATTATTTTCCAAAATATCATATATAAGAGTCGAGTAATAAAGAAAATCACTGGTGTTTTCTATCCAGACAGTTTAGGTTTTGGTTTTCATAAATATATTTATGTGCTGTCATGTTACATGTTCATTTGTATTGTAGCGTGTCTATTGAATAAAATATCAGTTTCTTAATAGACTACAAGCCCGCATATGAAAAAAATATGGGTCAAATGAAC
>CAJQZN010033530.1:0-28871 GCA_907164685.1 Colias eurytheme
AAGTGCGTGTTGGCGGATGACACATGTCGTCGAACTTTTTAATTCTTCGACATGTCGGTTTCCTCACGATGTTTTCCTTCACCATTCGAGCAGTGGTGATGTTACAACATGCGCAGATAAATTGAAAAATCAATTTATTTCCTGCGCGCTCGCCTGGTCTCGAACCCCGTACTTAACGATTCGAAGTCCGAGGTCTCACCACTGCTCTTGTATTAGCATCAGCCCATCATAATTGAAATTTGAAACTAATACAAACAAACAAAATGTTTATACCAACTCCTATCTAAGAATAGCACATGTATTATTTGATTACTATTTTATGAATTGCATTCAAGTTTCAAGTTAAGCAATTATTGTTTTAAGCGCCTATAAAGGTGTCGAATCTACTTTTAAACTGACGATTGAATGTATGTATATTGAACTAAAGCACAGTATTACCATTATTTCCTACAGTAAGGAATCGCCTTTGATGTCGCGCGATGCCGCCGCCAGCGTAGGTACTTACGCTGCCACACGAAAATACGCTAGGGTTGCAACAAATGGGAAATAAAACAATTGTGATTATTAATATTATGATGAAATCTTTATTCATATGTACATTCAAAATAATTGCGATTATTAAATCTGATGTAATTATTTGTTCATAAATATATAATTACAGAATACAGAATATATTGCACTGCTAAATATTATTTAAGTGGACACTTTATTTTTGGATGTTCTTAATTGTATATTATAACATTTAACTAAGTAATGCATTCGCATTGGGATGTACAATCTGATTAGAAAATAATGAGGACAACATATACATAGCTTTGATTTTAATTCAACAGATACAATTAATACAATCTTTCTGAAATATTGTTTCCTTCTGGGATTTCAATGTAGATTTACATCCGTAAACCGAACAGTTTGTGCGCGCCATAATAGAATATGTAAGTACCTATGTATAATAAAATTATTACACAAAAAATACGACTGCGTCATCCTTTCGCGCTAGGTAAAGCAAACTAAGCGTGTTTGCTTTACGCGGCCCGCGTCGCCCGACCCCCGCCAGTTCCCCTCCGTTTCTCTGCACAAGTACATTCGTCGCACTACTGTAGGAAATAATGGTAATACTGTGACTAAAGTATGTATATTGGTGTCTTGTTTATAAACCTTTACAAATTATTATTAGTATTGTATTATTTAATATGTGAAATCCATAAATTATTGTAATTAAGACGATGTACCTATAAATTTATCATTTGCGGAAATGAATTAAACTAATGTATAATTTCATTATACTAATTTTATAATAAGCATTTATTTAGGTTTATTTTACAAAAACTAAGAATCATGTGTGAGGCTACACTAAATTGCAAAATTTATACTTTAACAACTTAACTGTCCAATGAGTCACATATGACTCACGGTGAACTTTTGGAATAAGTTCGTGAGTCACAGGTGACTCCTTTTTCAAGAATCTTTGGGGTATATTTTTGTTATGAACGTGGAGTGATATACTAAATATAATTACGTGAACGTGTGGCAAAAACCCTAACCTTCAAGAAATTGAAATAAATTTTCGCAAAAGTTTTATACATTATCTGTGGTAGGTACTAAGGTAGGTAGGTGTGTGTATCCTATTTGTTCGAAATAAAACAAAAAATACAGTGAAAAGGAAAACGTTTTATTATGAAAAGTATGTTTGTAAGTATTATTAGGAGAACCAATAAATACATAATATTATGTTTTTCGTTGTAGCAATATAAACAAAATGCTTTTTTACATGTTTTGCACTATGTGTGCACTTGTTTAGCTTTTCGAGCCAACTGCCCTTGAATTTTTAATTTTTCATAGCAACCGGTACATCTCTTTCGAACTAACTTATTGTTTGTAGTATTACGCAGAATTTCTTGAACACTATGGCCAGGAGATGAACTAGAAACTGGAGATCTGGGAGTCAGAGAAAGCGAAAGTCTTTGAGGCACGTTATTTTCTGTAGTTCTCGCTGCTAGCCCTAGAAAATGTCGAACTAAATGTTCTTGTACTTGCAAAACAGACAATTTAGGACATCCTGATGCCAAATCATTGTAAATGCACCTAGCATTTATTACAGCAACTTGAAATAAAATATCAACAGCGATTTTTTTGTACCAAGTTAGGCTTTTGCGTAAAGGAGAGTGAAAGGATGCTAGTTGGTCCGAAATATCTATACCTTTTGCTTCATTATAGTCTATTATAACGTCGGGTTCATCAAATTCGGTTCGTCGGGTCATCAATCAAGTTTTATTGTCTATACTTGATGTGTACACATATGACTCATTGAACTTGGAAAAAAAAATCTTTTATCCCACGCTCATGCTCATATATGAGGCTTAAATATAACTTGAATAAAATACATAAAAACAATAACTATTTTCATAAAATATAATTTATTAAGACAATGTGAATGTTTTTTACCCTAATAGAAAGAAAAAACTGATGGACGTGGGCTAGTGTTATTTTGTATTGTATGGGGACAGTTAAGTTGTTAAAATATACATATTTGCACAAATATGCTGGTTTATTACAGATCAAGATTTGTTTTCAATAAATAAGTTGTCTAGATGTTTTGTTTTTCATTGGAGAGCACCACCACAAACAAAAAATTAATAAATAAATACCACATGGAATGCTATATTTGGAATGGAATGTTAAATTATATTGAAGCATTCAATGGGAAGTACTTCACCACAATCTTACCTGATGGTAAGCTAAGGTACGGTCTACGATGGAACAAACTTGCAACTTTCAATTATTTTTTGCAATTTGCCATTCAACTAGCGGTATTACTGACAATTGATGACTAAAATACTTAAAAACCTAAAGAAATGTGTTGGTTGATCTCTCAAAATATAATAAAACAGTGATAATTTTGTATAATTTGTATAATCACCCATATATTTTATTATATTTATATTAATTGTTTATTTATTACCTATATTGAATATTAACCCATTGACCACCGAGCGGCCCGATCGGGCCGAGACACAATAGATTTTCTATTGTGTCTGTGATCCGAGGGCTGACGGGTAAATCTTTTTATAATTAGATATATATAAATAAGGTGTTACTGAAAATCAGCTCTGCAGTGAAAGTCTATGCTTTCACTGTAAAATGCTGAGCGGCATTCCTTTTAGCTAGTAGGTTTTAGTAATTAGTTTGTAAGAACATAGATTGTTAATTTTTAATGTACCTGGCCTGCTTGCTAATAAAGATTTTATTATTATTATTTATAATCAGGATTTTACTTATTTATGAGTGTGGTTTGATGATGGACATAAGAGGTTAACCTGAAATAAAAATCTGTTTTGGTTTTTTACTTTTTATTGGACTTATTTACAAAACTTATTCTGCCTTAGCAGCTGCGGCTTTGGGTTTCTTCGTCTTGATGGGCCGCTGGGAACGAAGGATCGCTGAGGCACGTCGAAGTGTAGCTTTGCAAAGGTCTTTGCGGTAGTTGTTGGCTTTCATTAGCTTCTTTACCTTGAAAAGCGATCTCCTAGCGCCAGCTTTGAATTGGCGCTTGACGAGGTTCTTGGCAGGCTTGTTGGTCGCTCTGGCCTTCTTGTACACAATTGTGAATCCCTTCCTGACGGGTGTTTCATTCTCAACCACGCCGACGGCTTTCTTGTGGATCAGACCATTGAATCTGAAGGCGTTAAGGTTAGTCACATTGTTGGGTTCCTTACTGAAAGGTTTCTTGATGTTACGCTTTTTCACAAGGAAAGCGTTGTTGTTTCGGATGATCATCCAATTTAAATGCGCCGACATTTTTGTAAATTGCACGTAAATTCCACTCACAACGTGCTCACGACGTGTCCGTAGACAAGAAAAAGAATTTTTGACAGTTGGACTCAGCAAGTGTTGCTATTTGCACGTCAATATCTTACCATAGATTGCAAAACTATTTTATAAAGTGAAATTTATTTTATTATAAAATAAACACACATTTTATAAAAAATATTAGAATTTACGACTAAAAATTATTAATTGAATTTATTCGCACTTTAAAAAAAATTGATCAACTCTTTTCAATTATAGTCTATGAAATTTACCGTTTTATCGTCATTTTTTTGGCACTTCGGTAATATGTCAAATTCCAAACTATTAACTAAACTTGTCTGATTGATTCTGATATTATTACCCAATTTTTTTCTATATTTATTCAGTATTGATAGTAGTAAATGTAGCTTTTGTGTAAATTTCATATGTGATTTGTGAAAAGTGCCAAATTAATGTTTTCACTTTTTTGGTATTATGAATCAGATTGATCAAAATATAAACAAAGATATGATCGATTTTGATCTGATTGACGTGGAATCGTTTGATTTTTCTGATGAACAGACATGGTAAGTTGTATATTTTTATAAAAAAATACCAAAATTATTATACTTTAGCCACATTCCCAAGATCTACATAACTACATAACCAGCAAAAAACTTGAGTGACATGTCTACACCTGTTTATATTTTTACGTTAATTTTTGTTATTTGAAATAGTTTGTAATAACAGTTATTATCGAAAACCATTTAAATTATTAAAGTGACACGCCTTGAAATATTTTTATAGTTATTAAACAACCATTAATCTTGTTTATCTTTTCTACATCCTCATACAAATTTATCAATGAATATTTTTGATATGTCCAATTGTTTATGAACCTGTAATCCCTCTTATTTTGATTATCTACCTATAATTTTGGCTTCAATTTCACCTGAATGTAATATATACACCAGCAGTCATGCAAATGTTTTCTTTGTAAATTTTATATATTTTATCAATATTCAATTTTTATTTTATTAGGTTGTGCACATTGCCAGAAGACTCTGGTCAGAAAGTAGATATAATAGAATTCAAATTATCGTGTGATTGGCCAGTCAATGAAGATGAAGAATATCTTAATACGGAGAAAGAATTATATGCTATATTGGATAATGTGCTTAAGAGTAAGTAATATTAATTTCTAATAGGATTTACTAAGAACTTGTTTATTTCTTATTTATATGAACTTAGCCCACTGTATAACTCAAATGGTACTAAGATATTTTCAGTACTAATCTAGAGTAAATAGTTATCTATCCCTGTGCTGAATATCACTAAAATCAGATCAGCCATTTTGTGTTCAAGAGTCACACACTTTCATCAATTTTGGTTTTTTGACCATAGTAGGAGATATTGATTCTTTTCATTAATTCTTGAATAAAACAAAATTAAATAAGATTTATATATTTTTTATTAAAACAAAACAATAAAGCTTGGATAATTTTACATAATTTTGAAATATTTGAAACAGTCTAAAATGATAATTAAAATGTTTTTTCTTTTAATTTATAAAAAATATACCTATATAAATTAATTTATATACTGTGTGTTTATTATTTACAAGAATTAAAATTATTTTTCCATATTGCACTCAAAGCTGTAATGTATTGCACCAGTAATTTGAGAAGTTAATGCAATATAGAATTACAATCTAGAAATACGAATATAGTTACAAACGGGAATCAAGTTTCAGCGTATCATAAAGTGTTGAATTGCAACTTTAAGCGATAAACTTACAATATTGTTTATCTAAAATTAAGCAAAGTATGAAAAAATTAATATCAAATATAAATAGTAATGCATATGGATCACTAGCTGTGCCCTGTGGTTTTACCCGCAGTTCTCTGTTCCTGTAAGTCTTAGCGAAATGATATAATATAGACTATAGCCTTCCTCAATAAATTTGTTATCTACTTACTGACTTAATATAAGGCCCCTAGCTGGGGCAAAGGGACAGTACGTCGCCATGTATCCCGCTATGCTATCTAACATGAAAATAATTTTACAAATCAAACCAGTAGTTCCTGAGATTAGTGTGTTCAAACAAACAAACTCTTCAGCTTTACAATAGTTATTAATATAGATTAATGCATGCATTTCATTCTAATTTATATTTGCCTAAGCCCTAAAGGCTAAAGACAATCAATCAAAAATTTTCCAAATTTTGTGTATACATGCAGATGCATTTATGTACTACATATATGACGGAATTAACAAGTTTAATGAACAATGACTGATAAGCATTGATAAAATATTTACAATGATTGTTCATACAATGTTATCACTTAATATCTTAATTTTAAGAATATCAATTGTTATTAGATTTAAGTTTGTATTATATGTTCAATTTAAATTGAAACAAGGACAGAATAAAAATAAAAATCAGTTAAAAAGGAAGTTATAGGTAGTACTAATTTTAATTTTATTTTTTATAACTGCAGCCGCATTTTCAAGCAAGCAAGTGTTAGTAAAATAAATAAAATCAAGTATGAACTAAAGTGAACTGTAAATAGCTAGTTAAATATAACCCTGAAACTTGTATAAATAAGGCATTACTTTTTTCTTACTTTGATTTAGCACTGCAGCATTTAACCTGTGAATTAACATAAATAAATCTATATGATTTCAATGCCATAGCAATCTTTCAATTGAGCCAATGTGCATTTAATGCTTGGTCTCATTTTTTAATACAGATCCCCATGATTTTTATGATCACAAATAGTTTTTTAATATCACTTCATGTCCTAGAACTATTTTAAGCTACAACATTTTTTATAACTTGTTGTAGTCCGTAGCGTAACTAATATTTTATGATTAAAAGGTGTATGTATATGTGTCTACGAACTTGTGTAGGTGCTATGTTTTATTATTTCGTGACTCACACAAAAGGCTGAGTCAAAGGAGTTTTCTTTTTATGTGTTACCTGCTTTTGCGATTTCTACGTATCTTATTCGTGCAATTTAAGTCTAATAACATCCCGGAAATTTCGCGGGCCGTTGTTTAATGTCGACTGTTA
Source organism: Colias eurytheme (assembly GCA_907164685.1). Classification (NCBI taxonomy): domain Eukaryota; kingdom Metazoa; phylum Arthropoda; class Insecta; order Lepidoptera; family Pieridae; genus Colias; species Colias eurytheme. The sequence goes on from CAJQZN010033530.1 coordinate 6,866, forward strand.
TTAATTTTTTCACATAGGTAGCCTCTATTATGTCTTTTCTAATCTTATTCCGACCTTGATATATTTGTTAGATGATCTAAAAATTAATTTCCACAATACGGTAGAAATAAGTTTACGTTTACGTTATACGTTTCATTAAGAGAATATTTTCGTTATCAAGGCAAAAAGATGTAGGAAGCTGCGAGGAAATGAACCGGTTGTACGGGTGTTTTCTCAAGAATATGATTCCTACAAGAATTATTCTTATATGCATCCGGTTTTGCTATTGTTTGATCGCATAGCTAGTTTCAAGATGTTTTGCTCCGTAGCCATAAAACAATTGTGCACACGACAATACGACATGTTTTTAAACAGCGATGTAGGTATATGCGATATTCTTTTTCAGCAAAAATTCGGCAACAAAATCTTGTTATCTGGCGCCTAGTTTGATACACGTAAAAAGGTCGTTAAAACTAACAGTACTTCCGTATATTTTGCGACTCTAGTGAATGTTCATCCATACAAGGATATGTAAGATCGGCTTATCAGGCATCCTTTGTAAGATATAAGATTGTTTATTTAGGAAGACAGACTCTTGCTTGTCTTGTTTGTCAATTTTTATCTCATCCGTGCCGTCTTATAACTGTTAAATTCAGCATATTTAAAACGAACCATTCATTCTAATTTGCCCTCGAATACTGACCAGCGAGGTCACGGTCAGACCAAGAAATTTGCTGTCTTTTCAACATTTTGTACGACGAAACAATTGTCTCTAATTAGTAATTACCCACCTGAAGAGTTGGAGACACGTGATTTTAAATCGGCTAAATGTCGTGAAGAAGCGGTTTTTCTCAATTGAGTGTTTTTCTCAACGATTCCATTTTGGTAATTAACTGTCATTGTTCTGCACGTAATCCAATTTCTCGCAAAAGCCCACACCAAATCTCGAATCTCGACCCACTAAACCGTTACGGTACATTGACAAACGTTTAGCATTAAGAGATTGTTGGTAGCTTTATCTGCGACCAACGACCTTCGCGCTTGACCGAGTGTGTGATGGCATGGCTGATGGCTCATACAGGAGTACGCCGTAAATAAATATGATCGATTGCATTGTGTTGAACTATAGAAATGTTTTAAGTTTTTATATGAAAACTCTCTACATTGTAAAACCGCTACTAAGTATAGATGGAAACCTATAAAATATAATGTAGTGTACAGGTAGACAGGTGGAACTACCAATGAGATTTATTTATAGTAGAGTATAACGGTATCAATTTATTTGAGTAGTATTTCAATTGATACAGTTATATTTAAGTATCATCCAATTATTCAAATATACGAGCGTGGGAACTGTACCGAGTGAAAAACACGATCTTTTTTATTATAATTTTACTGAACCCCGAATTTTTGTAATAATTGGGAACAACAAGAATCGCATCTTTTTTAAGAAAATATGTGTAGCCATTTCTATGAGACATTTCTTCCACAGGTTCCACTATATTTATATGGTTGAAAAGTAATACGACTTACACTTTTTCCAAATATAAACGGGCATAAAATTGAACAAAAAATAAAATGATATCATGACCATCATTCATCGTTACTATACATAATTCAGAAATAAAATTTAAAAGGACTCCTTTCATACCGTATTAGATTAAATTGGTGCTGCTCGAAACGTTGAATACAAATGCTGGTCACCTACGTATTAGTTGGCCCACGTAGAGTTTAGCATACGATATGACTAATTTCACTTTCTATACGTATCGGTTTACAAGTGGTTTTCATCACGTCCAACTATATAAGCATTGTTCAAGTTATGGAAATCAATTTATTCTCCTACAGAGGGTTTGTAATAAATATATGTTAGGGTAAAAGAACCTCATATGTAAAGTACCTTATACCTGCTAAAAGTTACGATTTTGATTTCTGTAAACTTTTGCAATGCTTTATGAAGTTCTCGATTCGGAATATCGATTCTACTGAGAAAAATCAACAAGGAAATCCAGGCATAATGTTACGTTTTTGTTGTTGAAATACCACGTAGGTTCTTAAAGATAAGTTCATCATCTCAATTCTCAAATACTTAAATTTCGTGTAAAGTTTTGCCAGTTGCCAGTAGTTACTAGAGTCGTTATAAGAAGCACAGTAACTTTTTTGAACGAAAGTCCCAATTTTTCTATAAAACATGACATAATGTTTATTTTCCCGCTATTTTATTCTATAGCACGTTTAAATAGACCAACGGACGTGATTCTTGTCAAATCATAAACTTGATAAGGAGTTCCGATTGCAATTTGTGGTCGATGCATGTTGGTCTACATTTTTTATGGAGTGTACAGTTCTATATTTGGATGTCGCCATGTTCTTATGTGGATAGGCGCTCCGCGCTGTGTGTAAGTGCAGGTCCACACTGCGAGCCTAGCGCGGTTGCGACGGCGGGCGCGAAATATCAAACGTATGAAACGCGCCTTTGCGTCCACATTGAAATGACTATGGCGGAAGCCTAGTGCGACGGTAATGAGCGAGCCAGCGCGCGTAGTTTTCAAACTCTCCTATCCGCGCGTTCTGGCCACACTACGGGCCTAGTCAGCAAGCGACCCAATGCGCGGACGGCGGGGGTATCAAACCAGTTCGGTCTTGTCGCTCGACTTCTTATATTATATCCTTTATTGTTTTTCGTAAAATAGCGGTAAATACTTAATTGTTGAAGTGAAACTTCTTTATTTATAAGTGCGATTCAATCTAAAACACTTATATACACCACAGTAATTTTGTAGGGTATAATCTCAATTCTTCATATAAGATTCACCCGTTATTCCTCTGTTTTATTTATTTCGTGTACAACTTCTATAATGATCTCGTCTCAAAATCGGACTGTCCAGTAAAAATAGCAAATCGTCCAAAGTTTGCAACACCCGAAAAACGTCGAACCGCTACTTGAGCTCGCGCGTCGGTGTGGCCACCGCGAGCGCCCGCTCGTCGCGCCCGCCTAGGCCGCCGCCACCGCGCATTCAGTGTGGACGCACACTAATCGAATTTTCTTTTTTTACTCGGATTAGCTATGGCTTATTTAACTTGAATGAAATTAATCTGTTACACCTATCAATTAATTAAATAACATTTAGTAAATATAAATATTCATTATTTTCAATTTATTACTTATATTCAAATTATCTTCAATCATGAACAGAACAATACCGTATGATGTTGCATTTAATGATTGTCTTCTTAATCTCTTAACACGGATCTTTTAAACATACGCCAGTTAATCAGCGTTCATGTCAATTAAGCTTTATAGCTATCACACCGTATGAATTTACACCTCTATAGTGTAATCTTCACACGAAATTATGTCTTATAATCTGGGTTTTAGGAACAAATCTGTATCTTAATTGCATGCTCGTTGGAGGTAGGTTTAATGGGTGCGTTCACCCTTCGTGCAGTTATCTTCCGCCGCCATCTATATAAATATTTAGTTGTCACTTGCAATACGTCGATCAGGCAATTAATACGTTACATCGACGAAGACAAAACTCGGAACAGGATTTCCTGATAAACGTTCTTATTGTGAGAATAATTGTTAGCAATAGCATATAAGGATGCCACTGCGTTAGTAATAGACTAGTGTCTAGCCATTATCAAGTAATGAATAGTCATACGTGATTATATGATTAGGTCAGCGATAGAAAAACATGATTAGTGTAGGTGTTCTATTATGGGAACTTGTAGATAACACAGCCTATGTGTAAATACGTTAGTTTCATGACTAACTTAGTACAATCGTTGTGCATTTATTAAAGCAGATAGGTAGTCGATATCCTGACAATAGTTACATTATATTGTAGAGAGTAAAAGGAGCAAATAACTTTATCCTATAGGATAAAATTGGTCACATATCAAAATGATAAAATTTGAATCTACTAAAATGCTAATGACGAATAACGAAATCTACCTTCAATCTTAGTTAAGCAATGAAACTGGTAAAAGTATTTAATATTTTTGATAGGACATGAATTTATGCTAAAATGCAATACAATAATGTTTTTGTTAATTTACGATAGTATTCTTATTACACATACTCTACTCGAACTTGAATACAGCAGTGAGTGCATATCCTTGTATATGTTAAAATTATAAATAGACGGCGATAAGAGGCGTACGATGATGCATACATGCTATTAATTATAAAATCAGCGGAATAGTTTATTTTATGCTAAATTTAAAATCTCTACGAATATGAAAGTTAACTTAACAGCAGCAGGTTATAGCAGAAGACATAGATTCTAACGCCCTTTTATATAAATTCCACTTTCAAAACATACTCTCTCTTGAAATATTACATTGCAACATATATTACTGCCAGAAAAATAACAGACCGTTTTTTACAGATGTGGAAGCGGACGACATTGCAACGCCAGACAGGCACAAATTTGACTCGCGAACCTATGTGAGGCCAAAACGGCGGCCGCAGCGACCAAGCATACAGAGCATAGTAGAAGTGACATCGAACCCACCGTCTATGTCACCGCACCAATCCCTCAACCAGACCAATAATATGAACCAGACCAACAATATGAATCAGACCAACAATATGAACCAGACCAAATACCTCACGTACAACAAGTACAGCAACCCCTTAGGTCCGATCAGTCCAATGTTGAGATTGAAGACGTTTAATGTTGAAGTGAATACGGATAACAGTCACGTGGTCAAGGAGTTTGCTATGAAGCGGCGAAGTCAAGCGCCTGATGATGATCCGCAGGTAAGATTAGAAGTTATATTATGGCTTGACATGCCATTATTAATTTTACTTGAATAAGCTAATTTTAAAATTAATTTAACATGGAACGACTTGACGTGACATTACATGGTACGGCACGAGACATAACTTGATAATATGAAGAAGCTAACGTTTTGTTCCTTGATATTATTCATCTCGAGCTAATAGTGATGATGTAAAACTTCCTATTCACTGAAGTAGAAGTTAAACAATAGGATATCCACGATTCACATTTATTAGAACTACGTACGATGTAATGTAGTAAAGATATATAGGTCTATTTCAAACAGGAACAGATAAAAACGAGTTATTTGTCTTCCCTATCTAACTCAATCGACCTCAGAGCCTTGCTAGGTTTGTAAACCTAATAAGCTTGCTGCTAAATAAAGAACGATCGCTTATTGTAGTTAATTACAATGCAATTGATTAATTAATCCACTTATTTAAGAGTTTGATTTATTCACAACTCAGTACATTTGCATATAATATCGCGAGTGGTGCTATTATGGGTGACTTAATGAAATTGTTTGTAGACACTATCCATACTTACGATACTACACATAGTAGACTGTCCCGAATAAATCGCTATTACAGAGATAAATATGGACGGATAAATTTAGACCTCTTTATTGCTAGAGTATCGCGGAAACGAAAGAAAGACTCTTTTAAGATTATGAAATCAGGCCACAGAAAAACATCAAACTAAATGAAAAAGAGGCGAGTTTTGTATATAAACTGCCTTTAAAACGACACAATGCATATAATTACTTTTTTATTATTTATACGACTATATAAACCTAAAAGTATGCCAATTTCTTTATCTTGCCAGATGTTATGGAACTCTAAGGCGTTGCGTTTATTTCTTTCCCAACCCACCTATTCTAACAACTCAAGCAAACGTATTAATATCTTGATGCTTTAATTACATCGATGACATAAACACATCATATTATGGTTTCTTAAGTCCTCTCGCGTAAATGTTACGCTCGATTGGTCTGTCTATACTTCTATACTTTATAGGTTACCGTTACACTCGGCTGGTCTTTTTATAGCTACCTCCTTTGGGTGTGGGCGATCTGCATAGATAATGTAGGATAACGATAAAATTAAACAAATTGAATGAAGTATATTATAACGATCAAACTTTTGTACTTTTATATGTATGTACGTTTGTAAGGTTTTCACGCAAAACGACTGGACCGATTTCAATAATTTTTTTTCACTATCAGAAAGCTTAATTTTTTCCTGAGTCAACAGGCTAGGCTTTTATTCCTTTTTTCTAGGATGTACTTTCTTTATGAATCTTAGCCCTTAGGTGCTTGCTTTAACCTTACGACGTAACTTAATGATAATATAATTCCCATTATCAAGTAAGTAATTACTCCTGAAAATTAACACCTCCGTAACTTGAGAAAGCCTTTATCGTGAAATACTTTAATTTTATCGTAAGTTGAAGCTTGCTGTTTTACCCCGTGCCGTTGCCAATTGTTGAATGAATTATTATGTATTATTAATTTAATTTAGTTAAATAACATTTATTTTTCGTTTCACTTGGATTTAAAATTAAATAATATAATATAATTGTGCAATTACGCAGTGAAATATTTTTTTGTTAAATATTCTTTAAATCGCAATACGTGTAGTATAATGATAAAAATTGCACAAAAGTAGTAAGTACTGCAAAATTATAGTTTTAGCAAATACGTCCTTAAAATCACAATATATTTTATAATTAATTATAATTATTAAACATCTCACATTTATTTATATCTCTTATAATAATATTAAAATAAGATCATAAGGTCGTGGTATGGTCTTATGGCAATTAACTTATTTTATTTCGTTGATAAATAATAATCTAAACTTGACTTATTCGTTTCATTTTAGGCATTTACATTTATATTTGGCCCTCACTAATCTATTCCATTGCGTAAATTTGCGATATCTATTCAGACTATTTATAACATCTAGGACATTGCAGGTGGGTGCACTCGATCTACATTTAGGCTTAGCTGTGATGCTAATTGTTGAAGTTTTTCTGTTAATATGAATATATGTATAACCGACTTCAAAAATAGGAGGACGTTCTCATTTACGTGAAATGCATTTTTTTTTGGGTCTCTTGGGTTGGTGAACTTCTTTTCTCATTTCAAAGATGGTGTGTTCTAGTTGGTCCAAATAAATTTTTTACAGTACTGACAATTTCGAAGGCGGTTTAGTTTTTTGTTAAACACTAATATGGCTCTATAGACGGTCGCCTAAATTGTGCAAGTTGTGTGTATTTAATTGTTATTTCTTTACTTTGGTTTGTACAATAAAGCATTCATTCATTCATACATTCATTATCTTACACTCAAGATTACGTACATTATTTCGTATTCAGAAATATGAAGAATATTTCTTCGTGTTCAAAGAGAATTTAAAATATTCCAGTTATTATAAAGTTTCGTGAAAAGTCTTATTCTGTTTGAAGCTTGACCTTTCATCACGACACACTTTTTCGAGTGCACTCGTGAGATTCAAAACGTAGCAATTATTTTTCTATTTGCTTTAGAGAAGTCACAAAATTATTCGCCTAATTCACATACGGTAAAAGTATAACATTTTACATGAATGAGAGCAGTATTTTGAGACGTATTTACAAGTTCTTCATTTGTTTTAAAAGAGGTTATTTTATATTCTAAAAGGCAATTATTATTTAGCTAAGTGTGGTTAAAGTCAACACTACAACACTCAATGTTCCAACTTATATTTACTTTCAATGTTTGTGATACATTGATAGCGTATTCAATACGGAAGTGTTATCGTTAAAGGTTATTGTAATTGCTGTAAATAAACAAGGTATAGTGAAGCAAATAATGGTGATTTTAACTCAAAAATTAGGTAGGGTTGTCCAAGTCTCTGCTATTAAGGAAAAATATACAACAGAAAAAAACACTAATATAGAAAAATGTATGCACTAAAATAACTATTTTTATATCGGATTATATTTTGTACAGGCCCGTTATTATCTACAAGTCCTTATTCTAGTCGTGAGTTAGTTAGCTTGGGAATTGTGTTCCATTAATTTATTAAATCCCCCATCGCATTAACCAAAGATTTCCCGATACACGTCATACATATTTACTCATAATATTAATCATCATCACAAATAATAATTGCACAGCCCTGATCTATGAATGTTTGAAACCGTTTCGGACGCCAACCAGCGAGTCAATATTTTGTTTGCGTCACTTCGCGTAACACTGTAAAATTATCTCGCGATTATGCTAATTTGTCTCCGTTGCAACTATATTATATGCGTAGATTATGTAGATATTTCGGCGTATAAATGGCGTATGACGTGATTATACGATTATCAATATGTGATAATGTTTTAAATAGGGTAATGCGTAGGTATGTAACACGAATGATATCTTGATAATTATACATAGGCAGTATTTGCGTACGATTTTAGCAATAATTCGTTATTATTACAAGGATGTTGTTGCCAGAATTAATTTTTTCGACATTTTAATACTTCGACAGTAATGTAATTATAATAAATGTTTCTATTAAATTATTATCTATAGCATGTATGATAGTTGTTGATTTACCCTCATAGGAGGCCCGTGTCCCAGGCACTCCCAGCAGTGGGAACGTACCTATATGGGCTGATGATGATGATGATGTTTTGCGAAAGGCTTACTATAAGTTAAAACAAAATACACAAATTGAAATCTTTTATGTTTCTTTATTTCTTTTAAAGCCTAATAATCTACACATCAATCAATGAATGGAATAGAACTCGTTCAACAGTTACAATTTAGTTACATAAAATACGAAACGCATGTCTCGTGACTGAAATTAACTTTCGTTTTCAATACATTCACAGATGGTTATCATGTTACAGTGAACAAAATTGAAGCTATAATTGAGATTAAAAAACTATGTGGTAATAATATTGAATACAAATATACCGGAAGAAAACATGTTGTGTTTTTTTTAATAGGTGGTTACATATACCTAAGTTAAATGTTTTAATTATATTGTCATTGTGATAAAGCCTCATTAAATAGGGGAAGTACAATTTTGTAATTATAATTACACTTCACGCGTTTTTGTCTATTTGTGGCATTCAAATTTACAGCAATGAATATATACTTTATTCTAACGTTAGTTATTGTAATAAAGTAGAAAGTAATTTGTAAATGTACAATATGCAACTTATAATTATACACATTATTATTTTTATAATCGATGCATAGATATTTAAACAGCTGTTTATTTACGGTGCAAAGAAAATACGATTATGTTTATGTTGTTTGTTTTAACCACAATATTATCGGCAACCAAACATAATTAATAATTTACGCTTCAAATAAATTCTAATTTCTTATCAAGGGGTATTGATAATGTTTACTTATTTCTTAAAAATGAAATTCCTATATAGAAAGTCAGATTTTAAAAACGTACCACGTCCTATATTTTAATACTAGATTTCCGCCCGCGGCTTCGCCCGCGTATTCAAAGGAAAACCCGCATAGTTCCCGTTCCCGTGGGATTTCCGGGATAAAACCTATCCTATGTGTTAATCCAAGTTACCCTCTATATGTGTGCTAAATTTCATTGTAATCGGTTCAGTAGTTTTTACGTGAAAGAGTAACAAACATCCATACATCCACAAACTTTCGCCTTTATAATAGTATTAAGATTAAGATTATTATATAAGTAGAGGTACAGACTATCTAAAAATACTATAGTATGACTTACCAGACCATGACTTGTCATCCAAGGTCCAAGGATCTCAAACAGGCTCTTTTGTTTGTGAGACTGACATAAAACATATTGAAATTAACATGCCAGAAGTTATACTTACCCTAATTATTGAAATCATGAAAAAAGGTGATAAGCTTCTTTAGAATAACTAGTGATATTCTAAGGGCTGATTTTTCAATCCTTGGTTAATTCTTATTCGTCGAATAACGTAATGGATTTTTGCCCCTCTTTGACAGTTTACGGGTGACATTTTAATATTATCGTGTAATACTTTATTGGGTGAATAAGTTTTAACCATGGATTGAAAAATCGGCCCAAAACTGAATAAAGATGTATTTGCAGGTTATTATTGCCTCCTTATATATTAAATCTTCTTCATTTTATGTTATGTAGTTATTGTATATCTATAATTGTGTCTTTAATCATGTTTTTATTCACCATTTCAGCTAGAAGACGAACTCGACATGCCATCAGATCCAGACCGGCTTTCTGACCAATCACGCTTCAAGCCAATCAAGGTGGACTTCACGCAACCTATGAATAATTTTAACACATTCAATAAGTGAGTTTTTAACGTTTTCCTCTCGATTAGTAAATTGATTGCGGCTTATACAGGGTGCGGCTAATGCATCCTTTGAAAGTGCGATAATTTGGCAATGAAATGAGAATTGAAATAGATTTTTGCATAAGCAACAAACGGAAAATATTTAACAATGAAGTTACCTTAGTTTTTAACTCCAAATTAGGTAAAATATACGAAAAAAATCCTGTGATGTAAACAAAAAATATCCATTTACATATTGATTTGTTTGTACATATATGAATTCATTTAGTTTATAAATATTGTAATACTATCTTGATGTGAAGTTTGTGCATATCACTCTGTATAAATCTTTAAGGAGGTCAGCAAATACCAGCAATTTAATTACTTGCATATACAATATTATTGAACAGGTTTCTTATAATTTGCAGGATTTATTAATGTATGTATTATCAAGTTAAAAACAACAATCTTTTCCGATCGTTATAATAAAGTGAAATTCTGAACAAAGAGTCAATAGTATGTTATTCTTGAACAAGATAACTTTCTAAATAAATTGAAAGCCAAAATAAAAGAAATATTGGTAGACTTTCTGGCTATTACTCAGGATGACTAAGCGTGATACAATATATCGATAATGTGACCACACTTTCGATAATTGCCATATGTAAAAACAACAAAGACTTAAAAAACTAAGACTCAGTCAAAACAAATCTATACCTGCTTATAATACATATTATAAAGCTGAAGCTGAGCAAACAAACTCTTGTTTGTTAGTTTATTAATTTGTTTGAACGCGCTAATCTCAGGAACTACTGGTCCGATTTGAAAAATTCTTTCGGTGTTAGATAGCCCGTTTGTCGAGGAAGGCTATAGGCTTCATCACCAACAGGAGTGGAGCAATGCGGGTAAAACCGCAGGGCACAGCTAGTTGAGAATAATTTCATTTGACTTTATACGTTTGGGAAAATCTGTAATTTTACGTTTTACAGAAATATTTGCCGATATAATCATTGTTTACTGTTAAAGTATAGAAGTTCATATAAGATCATTATTCTTTATTTTTTTTTTTCGTATTCAGGGGTCTAACAAATATGATGAACGAAAGGGGAAGTCTCAATATGTACCAGAGTGGCGAATCGCTAATGCGCATGTCTCCACCAAGCCTCGTGTCTTCGCTTGTCATGGAAAATTCGGGCAATTTCAACATGGAATCTTTGGATGGCAAGAAATCTTTACTATCTCAAAAAGACTCAGGTAAATATATCACTCAACATTTTGTAAAATATATGTATAACTAGTGGTCCGCCCCGGCTTCGTCCGTGGTACCTACATGTTTAAACTATCCTATCTCTCAAGTTGGATCGAACTGCACATGGTGTGCGAATTTTATTATAATCGGTTAAGTGGTTTAGGAGTCCATTGAGGACAAACATCGTGACACGAGATTTATATATATATTAAGATTATTATAAAAGTGTTTTTTAATTCAATAAAGTGCACAATCAAATAGAATAAGGGATACAATTGAATAATGTACAAATACAATTATAATGTGTCTTTAAGCTTATGTTACTTTCTTATATCTTCAGGTGTACCAATGTCAGGTCGCAACAGTATAGATCCAATGATGACAAGCATGACCCTTAGCATATTAGACGAGAAAGACATGAGTACGAGCTTCCTTTCACAGACCACTTACCCAGACAACGACAGCTTAATAGACTCATTACCGCCCAGTTTAGTCAGTTCTGTTAATTCATCCTACATCATATCAAATTCCACTCGAGCAAAAGACCCGGAAACGAATATCTTCAGTTCGGCGACTTTCACGAATTTGGAACAATCGGAGAGATTGCTGTCCGCTAGACCGAGATGCCAGTTATACAACAGTTTCAAACGCGATTCAATCAAAAATTCGGAAAGCTACACGAAAGCAAGGGAGGAAGCGTGCCAAATAGACACCGGGAAAGTATTAAACGAGAACTGTGATAATGTCGCGCTCCAGAAAGATTCGCCGAAACGACAAAACGGCGAAATGAGCGAGACCATAACCCTGCACTACTCGAACAACAAATTCAGAAGGGACATCGACGCTGAGAAAGAAAACATGAATTCCACCTTCGAAAAGGACGATGCGTTCTTTAACGAAATGGATGTGCCAAAACCGGTGGAACAAGGAAAGAATAGCATGAACGTGACGCTCGATAAACAGGAGTTGAACGAAATAATACAAGCGCGGCAAAAACTTTCGTTAGCTAGGAAAGCGTTACCTACAGAACCAGATAAACCTTTGCCGAATCAAGTGGACACTTCACCAATAAAAACTATCCAATTACCAAACCAAACTATAACAGTGCCAAGACAAAGTATGGAGAATGCTTCAGAATTATTGTCGAGAAGAAAAGCTATGAATAGAGATGAACCTCCCCCTAGAGAGACGCCAAAGCGAAATGCGACGTTTAAAAAGGTTTCCCCCAAAATGAATGCAAATGCAATGGACGCTACGGTGGTATATGTGAAGTCGAATGAAACTAATATTATTGATATCAATTCGGCCACTATGAATTTAATTGATAATGAAGATACAACGCTACAGCAAGAGGTGAGTGATATTCAATATTCAATCTATAAATAATATGAGCAAAAGCATATATTAGTTCTGTTTTTAATTATTGCCTCTCTCTCAATAATAAAATAAAGTGAGTTGAATTATGCGATTCTTAAAATTTTCAACATTAACTCATGAATTCATGCCTATATGTTGAACTATAAAACAATTTTCAATTTTACAGAGACATAAGACTATTGATAAAATTTTTGCTTTTATTGCTTTTGCCCCTTAGGACATAAAATGTACGCGTAATTCTTATAGATAACTAGTGGTCCGCCCCGGCTTCGCCCGTGGTACCTACATGTTTAAACTATCCTATATCTCAAGTTGGATCGAACTGCACATGGTGTGCGAATTTTATTATAATCGGTTAAGTGGTTTAGGAGTTCATTGAGGACAAACATTGTGACACGAGATTTATATATATTAAGATTAATATTATACTTTTTTATTATTGTAGGCTTGGGATTTAGAACAGCGGGCGATGGTGGGATCAAGTGAGAGCACAGACACAGGGACCTTCAGTTCGAGCAGCCCACCAGATCTAATTGATCATCCAAGTAAGTTTTAACAATTATTTATCCTTTAAGATACTTTAAATGCTTTGGATAAGTAGTTTGTTCGTGGATTTCATGATATCGCAACATTTTTATGTCATACGTTTTCAACATGTAATGTGCGGCATATAAATAATCATCAATTTAATTGTTTGAATGAATGAATGAGAACTTTATTGTACACACCAAATTTACATAAAATAGAACCACATTACATAAAATAGAATACGTGACATAAATTGCACAATGGGCGACCTTATAGCTACAGAGCCATCTCTTCCAATAAGGTAACCCAATTTAATTGTTTGTTGATACAACAAGGATTTATTCATGTATTTCTACAAGATCCAATCTTTCCAAATGTTTAAATGTATAAAAATAAATACTACTCAATCGATTATAAAAATTGTTTACTAGTATAATGCCCTGCATTTAGTTGAACTCAAATTTAATTCAAAAAAAAAAAATTGTTGTCTGTAAAGTCGGTTTACTGACGATAGTTGAACGTGACAACGTCCGATTGTGCTTCTTTGTCGCTCTTTCCGCGCTCTCGCTCGCACTTCAAGCCTTACATGGAACGCCTCAGAGCGAGGTAACGCCGCATGAGTCATTTTCTTCGTGCGTGCAGCCGGCTATATCGAATTATAAGACGTTGGTACGCCAAAAGTCGATGGTTCGAATGCTGCTTCAAACCGAACAAATACGGGATATATTTAAATAATATATTAATCATATATTTTTAAACTTCTAGAATTATCAGTAGCCTCCACACCTCTAACGAGCATACGGAAAGGGTCGAAAAATGAACTAATGAACCTACACAGTACTATATCGCCAATATACGATGTGATTGACGACAAATCGTATACTATGACCAAAGCGCCCAGTACTAACAGTAAGTTTTTATTTATTTTTATTTATTGGAAAGTTAAAAATGGACAAAATTGGATAATTATGTCTTTCATATTTTTTAATGCTTTTGATACGTATTTAAAAAATAAAAGAGGACAAATTTAGTTAGCTAAATATTAGAAATATGCTAAATGCTATTATGTACAAGGCAAAATGTAATACAGTAGCACCTCTATAAGTCGAATATCAAGGGAGACGCCAAAAAATTCGAGTTATAGAGTTTTCAACTTATGGAGGATTTCGACTTAGGCGGATTTTGATTCGACATAAAGAGTTTGAAGTTTATTTTTATAAATTTTGAGTTAGAGAGGTAAAGTACATTAAAATTCAACTTGCAGAGGTGACAAACATGTTTTTATTTATTATAAATCAACATTATTTCAAATCATTTTAAAATAAAAAATATGGCATTAAAAAAGTCAGTATTTTTTTTGCTTTAGATAATTTGGTTGTTCTCTAGCATTATCTAATCTATAAAGAACAGTAAATTCTTCTTCTTCAGAGATACTGGTTTGCTCTATAAAATTTCGTAAGGTATTCAATGCGGTTCTTGCCTCTTTGATGGAAACGCATGGAGCGCATATACTATTCATGTCTTCTATGTCATCTTAATCATTAGTATCGGTTTTCTGAGCTACTGAATCGATAATTTCGTCATCAGATACCTACTTAATGCAAACACGTGTTTACGTGAGTCATAAATTTATTATCGTATACTCCTAAAATATTTTCTAAGAAACAATTATAGTGTACTGCACTGTCGGCAAATTGTTAAAGTCCAAATGATCAAGATAAAAAGATTGTAAAATAAAATGTTGCCATGTTCGAGATACAGAGGTCAAATTTAATTTTTCGAGTTATAGAGTGAAAATATGTACCAAAATGGCTTGGAGGGACTCGGTGATTATTTCGACTAACAGAGGGCCGAGATTTCAAGTTACGGAGGTTTTCGGGTTTGAAGGGAAGGGAACAAGACATTTTTTCGAGATTTGGAGGTTTTTGACTTATCGAGGTTCGACTTAACGAGGTGCTACTGTATAAGTAATATCTAATTTCTATCTAATGAAGTTTTTGCAAAATCACACCCTGTAATAAATTCATTTTTCCAATGTCTTGCTTTCTTTGATGTGGTTTTTATAAAACAGCTTATTTTAAGCTGTAATAAATTTGAAACTCGATTATTATTTCAATAGACAGCAAAATTATTACTTACTGAATAACTTAAAAAAAAATAGAACCTAAAGCCCTTTAAACTACTAACGTTTTACACAGATATGGAAAGAACATACGACATGAACACAACGGTAATAAACAGCGCTACATTAGTGAAGAAATCTTCGGCTAAACGAGATATTTTGGCGCCAAAAAGCAGCCCGGATAAGAAAATACCGAGCTCCGTGCATATTAGGACTCCGCCAGGGAAGGTCGCTTCTAGTTATGCTATTCCAGGTAATTAGGTCCTAATAATAATTTAATCTCTATGTTGTGTTGTGTTTTTATCAGTTCCTAAAAAAAAAATAAGTTTAAAAAAAGACGGGTTGCACTCCGGGAGTGCCGGCAGAAGTGAAAACTTGATTATTAACGTTGAGCATGTTTGATATTTTGGAATGGTATCCGTCTTACACTTTTTCGATCAGACGCGTGTCCTGACGCGAGTTTAAAATTGATACCCATTACAGAAAAAGTGCTCAACGCCGCTATTGAAGTTTCCACTTCAAAAATTTTACTCATTTTGTGGTGTACTTTTTTGTAAACGTTTTGAATTGATGGACACTTTCAATTAATGGAACGAATATACATTTTAAACTATTTACACCTTAAGATTTATGTCTATAATTACAAAAAGATTTTCTTTAATTTGACAAATCACATTTTTTTTTTACAAAAACATAATAATAATTTTTATCTTTTTAGCAACATCAACTACGAAAATGCCGCCGCCGTCCACAGTTGCTGTCGTGAAAACGAATCTACCCACCTCCAAATTAAGGCAGTATAGTTCACATAGAGAACTTAATAGAATACCTGGTAAGTTTTTTCGTCAATAAAAAATATTTATATTACCATAACTGATATATTTATACTGTAAATAAACGAATCTTTAACATACAGCAAATGTAGGCTATGCATGCAAGTGAAAGACACGTAAAAATGGAAAAGAATTAATGGTTCGTAACAGGACAAATCTTCTGTGAAAAGTGCATAAGCGGTTCAAAAAAAAAATAACATAATCGGCACAAAAATCTCTATTTAATTCATGCTCATCCAGTCAGCTGTACATTATACTATATTACTATACTTCTTACACTAAACTATAACTTATTCTATACTTACTTTCAATTAATACATATATATGTAATTTATAATTTTAGAAATATACACGGGGCTGGCTGGGTTCGATATTAGCTTAAATGTAATAAGAATGTAATGCGATTCTACCCAACTGCCTAATTGATGTAGACGGTAGATAATAAATCACAGCAAGTCAACGGCTATTAACAAAGTGAGGGTAGTATTGTCAAAACGTCGTATAAACAACGTCTGAGTCCCTAGCACAATTCGTACGAATGCGCCGCGATTCAAAGGAAAGCGGCGTATAGTATTCGATAGCTAAGCATGTTCTGACAGGAAATAATGATAACTATATTGACAGCTATTTAAACACAAAAATATTAAATCAAAAGTTACATCTAACCACACCCCGGACACTCCATACAAAATTATCGTTTTGACAGTCACACTAGAGACTGCAAATGTGTGTGTTAACGATTTAGGGTCCGCACATTAAATTGTGACTAGCGCAAAGAAATCCGCGTTTTTCTGATGAAATACATCCGTAAACAGCACAATATCTAACCATTTTCTACGAAAAACGATAATCACAAATCCAAAATAATAAAATTACTTTAAGTCATTTTGATTAATGTTGTCAATCTTCGTTTCGTATCGTCCCTGTAGAAAAATGTGGACCATTTATAGCCTGATCGTGCGGGGTGAGGTAAGTGTTTAATTTTGGCGGGAGGCGGAGAGTGTCCGTTCTGTAGCGTTTAGCTATAGGTCGCGTCATGTAAAAAGAACGCTGACGGTTAAGCTGCGCATTGGCGATTTATTGGTCTATTTGGTGTTATGAGGTGGTATAAGAATAACAAATATGTAGTTGCGAAGCCACGACTCGAGAGCCTACTTCAAAAATAAAATAAGCAGCAAATAACTTTCGTGCTAAACTCGATACATGCCATCACTTTCATCCAGCGTTCTTTTTACATGATTCGCGTTATACTATTATGTTTTCTGTGATCTAACAATAAATTAAATTTTCCCCAGGTCCACAATTACAGTCCCGTGCACTCGGCCGCACGATGGTGCGTCGCGGTGTATACGCGTCCAACCCTGCGCTCAGTCCAACCGCAGCTGCTCCTACGCCGATTAGACGAGAATCCGTTGTTTTACCACCACCACAGGTGATTATAGATATAATAGAGTGAATAAAGTCCAACAGTCGAATAAATAAGTCCAACAGCAGCTTCACCTGCGCCGATACGACGAGAACCTGTTGATTTACCTCCCGCACAGGTGATTATATACATACATAGGCTACTTTTTATACCGGAAATCCCACAGGAACGGGAACTATGCGGGTTTTTCTTTGAAAACGCGGGCAAAGAGCCGGCCGCGGCGGAAATCTACTAGATAATAATAGTCTTAATCTGTCGAATCTTGCAAGTCCCACGGCAGCTGCGCCTGTGCCGATACGACGGGAATCTGTTGTTTTACCGTCACCACAAGTGATTTCCTTTCATTTAATTTATGAATTTTGTAACAGATTTTAGTCGGTTTGATTTTCGGGCGTGGTTAGCAAATTTTTCAAAAAATTTCAGTTTTTTGAAAAAATTTTGATTAAAAATAATATTTTTTTTTGATTAAAAAAAAAATATTTCTTTTCTAATACAAAGGTATGTTTTATTTGAGTATTAAGAGCGCTTTCCCTCCATGTGCTATAGCAAAATTCCATCCTGTATATTAAGTGTATACTTATGTATAATTCCAGAGCGATTACGGCGAGGTGCACGTGGACAAACTATCAAAACCCGCTTTCACAGCGCCTCCAGCATTAGTTCGACAAGGCACTGAAACATTAAGGCGGGAACGACCGCACAGCCAAATTGTGCCGCCCAAGGACGTGAGTATGCACACACATACATAGAAAGATAGTACATACGGACACGTAGATAAAATAAAAAATAAAATAAAGTTTATTTGACTCAGAAACACAAACACATGGAATATACAGATCTTATTTGCAGGTACATACATTTTGTTACAACCAGAGTTTAAACAATGACCCCTATGCTAGGTTAAACCTGTGTTATAGGGGTCATTCATGATTTTTGATGTTGATAGATACATACATAAACTAATACAGCACATACACGCGTTTATACACACACAATATATGCGTACGGACACATATGCACACATACGCATATACACGCACGCATACGCACATATAAGCGCACATACACACATAAAAACAAACAAATAACATCACCTTTTGAAAAACTAAGTTATTATTAGTTATTAGCTTTCCGATTAAAGTAAACTGTATACATTATAATTATTTATAGCATTTACCAACACAACACACTAAAAGAATGTTTACAAAAAAAGCGACAGCAATAATTTCATGTCATAGTGTCTAATTATTCAGAAATTTAGTCAAAGCTGATCTACTGTTAACTAGAAAATATATCCATGCATGAATCAGTTTATTACAGTATTTCGGTAGTATGGTGATGGGAAGTAAAATACAGTATGATAAAATATTTTGTTTGTTCATTCATGGGATTATTGGTATATTTTATGTTTTAATCCATACTGTGTCTAATAATTGTCTGTGTGATTAATTTGTGTCATTTATTCAGCGATTATCATTTTGTGTGTCGATGGATAGTTGAAAATATTAGAATATATTTCAATAAAATGAAAATACGTTAAAATTCGATTCAAATGTGATGTTTTGTATTGTAAAAGTTTTATAAAATAAATTGTATGGTTCATTACATACATTTAATTGAACTTTCACCTATCCATCGCATAGTACGTTACGAATAGATGTGTGTGTCAATTATTAATATTCATGTTATAATTACGGTCTATATTGAAAAAAAAAAAAACAATAACTTTCAACCAATTAAGTAAATAAACTATTTACCAAACTTATATTCTACCCACTCTTCACGTTTATAAATCACATTCAAAATTCGAGGCATTCATTACCTTTACATCCTTCAAACTAATATTTTTATTAAATACCTCTCTAATTCAAATTAGTGCAGCTTTTCATATGAAAATGCAATTTACGAACTTGTTATAGTATGTGTAACAAAGTCAAACAGTATATTATTGTCGTTGACTTTAAAAAAATCATTGCAGTAAATATTGTTATAAAGTTACACATAATTTTGCACATTCGGCAATTATTAACATCTTAATATATATAAATCTCGTGTCACAATGTTTGTCCTCAATGGACTCCTAAACCACTTAACCGATTATAATAAAATTCGCACACCATGTGCAGTTCGATCCAACTTGAGAGATAGGATAGTTTAAACATGTAGGTACCACGGGCGAAGCCGGGGCGGACCACTAGTATACTAATACATATAAAAAAGATAAAGCTATAGACCGTTATTATCTATACACATATCTATCCGTAACACACACATTAACGTGCTAACATGTGTGTGAAGCTGCGCCTGTGTGCGGGCAACGCGGGCGTCGTCATGCGGAACCAGTATGCGGCTGTAAGTTTTGTATTCAATATATACGTATATATATTAGTTTTGTAAAGTATATAATAATACTACCGTTATTTGATTGAATCTGCTATTTGATTGAATGACTAGCGCGTTCAACTTGACAAGTTGTCCTGTAGTCTTTCAATCAATTAGCAGATGACTGCGACTGCGATAGGGCAAAAAAATATAAGTATATGATAAAGTCAACAATTACTTGGTTTGGCTTTTCTTTCTAAAAGTACTTAACTGATTTTGACGTGACTGGGTGGTGATGGTAAAAATAAAAGTAAAAATATTTATTGATGTTAGTATTTTTGTTGTTTGTACTGCAATATATCATAAGTCGAACTAATAACATCGCTGATCGAATTTATAACTACATACATATATTTTATTATAAGTCGAATTAAATATTTGTCTTATAATGATGTCGCTCATGCTTGCTTAACTGATGATATATTCAGTCATTTCCAATAGGAATCATTTGCTTACTTTACATTAAAACGTACATTTTTGTGTGCTTATCATATTGATTAAAAATTGTGTTTGTCTTTGGATTATTTGGGAAGTGTGGTCAATAAATATTAATTTTAACTTGCATGTTAGTATTGTGTAACATTTATAGAAAAAAATAGTAAAATTTGGAATATTGCGCATAATATATCTTGCCTTAGTTCAATGATAAATGCATAAAAAATATTATGTGGTCTATAGGGTTCAAATGGAAAGCCAATTATTGCACCTTCTAAAATACCTATTTGTAATATGTGATTGTATTTATATTATTATTTTATAATGCTAGCCTCCCACGACACGTCCTCACTCATTGGCGGGCAGTTCACAACTGCGCGTCAATCGACCTACTTCCGTACCTTCACAGCGGCCGACACCCGGTAATTATTTGTTGTATAATATTTTTGTGTAGAATTATAATAATTTTGTGTATTGTAAACTGTTATTAAAGTAATATACATATTTATACGTTGATTTATTCATTAGAATTCATTGAAAATGGTTTGAATTATTTGAATCAAATATAAATTAAATTTTTAAAGAATAGAAGTCAGATATTTGTACAGAAAATTGTTACTGTTGATTCTCAGTTGGGAACAAAACAATAAATAGAGAACATAGAAAGAATAAATATTTATTACCAATACATTTAAGCTTTAATTTTTTGCATCTTGTATCTCACACTTGACTAAGTACTAAACTGTTTGTTTTCATACACATAAAATCAGATTTACGCCTTTAGTACACCTACGCATTCGCGTGCGGCAGCGAAACAACGATAAATCTGTCATTAGTGTGGCAAGATTTCGCATATGATATGTCTCACTCTAGCACATAGATAGATGAAATAGTTGCGTCCTTGTCAGTATTATTTCGCAAGGAACTGCGAAATGGCCATTACACAGACGCATTGCGAAAAAGTTGCGAAAACATTGCTGTGTACTAACGTTCCGCAGATATTTCGCTACGCAGTAGTTCCGCAGAGACTCGCTGCCGCATACGAATGCGTAGGTGTACTAACGCCGTTTAAGTCCGTTAAATATGATGTTTTGCGTTTTTCAGCAGTTTCCCAACCAGAGCCGGTTCGGCCTCAGACGGGAATCGAACCGCGTGTCTCCGCGTTACCCAGGCCTTCAAGATTACCTGCACCTAGACGAGCTTTAAGGTAAATATTACATTCTGTTACATGGTGATATTGTACAGTGAAAAGATTTGTATCTTTGTTAGTTTGTTACGAAATAAACGGAATTAAGTGTTTTATCGTCAAGGTTTTCTTGTTGCGAAGATAAAAATAAGTTTAAATGCCAGCAATTCACTCTATTATTACAGTATTACAGTAATCAATATACTGTAGGAAATCACTCGGATATGTTAAACAATAATGATAACTATTATACTTATTAAAAGAAATAAACAATTTTTATTTTTATTTATTTTTTATTTATATTTCAGATACTAGAATCACAATATGTATGAAAAAATAATATTGTATCACAGCAATATATCAATAAAAGTGCATGTATGAGTGTGTATGTTTTATTTTAT
>CAJQZN010033531.1:0-21736 GCA_907164685.1 Colias eurytheme
AATAAAATACATTAGAATAGTAATTAGTTACAAAGAAAATTTTACTTAAAGTTGACACAAGAAAAAAAATTAATAAATTATAATATTTAAAACAATTTACATTTCATAACATATTTAGTACCACAATATTTACTGTTTAGCAATTAAAATAATTAATACAATTTTAATAATTAATACAATTAAAATAATTATTTGATTAGTTAGTAGAGTCTATGAGTATGATGACCGTTTTTATTCAGAATCTAACTGAATAACATAATTCCTACTTAGAGCCGTTTAAGTAAACAATATTCAATACCTAATTATTATATACACACATTTACCATTCTGAAATGCTTGGTAGGAAATAGGTCATGCAATATCTAATAAATAATACATTATATCCAATTAGAAGCATAACCCTGGCTTATATCAGTTTTATTATGGATGCGCAATGAGATATTTCTAATTTAGAATTTTATAACCAAAATAATGAATTATTTTATTTAACCTAATAAATAATGTTATGTTTGTGGAATGGATGGTTGTTTTTGTTTCAATTTCACGCCAACCATAAGCAAAACAACTGATGTGATGATGATAGATATATTTATTGATTTATTTTTCAATTTATACGAGAACATTACATTATACGAGGTATGTATTTACCCACAGATCCGAAGAATTGTTGACGTTTTCGAAATGCTGGACAAGACACGTAGACAAACATGTTTTCTTAATATCTCTACTGGTTCTGTATTTATTGGTTATTAAATAAAATGAATTTCAATCTGATAAGTCTTTACTTTCCCGCGGTACATAATACTCAAGTAAAAATAAACATAACAGAACATTTCTCAAACAATTCATCTCTAAATATAATAAATACCGACAGATTTATCATCATCTGTCATATAAATGAAATCCATCTTCTCCTTATCTAAATAAGAGACAAATATTTTTAAATAATATTGTTTATTTATAAAGCAATTTTGTTTATGGTTTCTTAAATTCACGGGTACATTTGTACGTTTAAATATAACCGGCGTATTATTATATGTATCTCATATGTTATTCTGATGTAACCTATATTAATGTAAAGTTTCATCTAAATCCATCCAGAAAAATTTCCTTAAAGAGTAACACGCATGCATCCATACTTACAAATTTTCGCATTTATAAAATATTATAAATGCGAAAATTTGTAAGTATCCTATTAATAAATAGGATTGATTATTTTAACACTTACTTAAAGTTAACAAAATATAGCAAAGGTATAAAACAAACATTGTTTGGGAATTGTTTCATCGCGGCGAGACCATTAATTTGTTGCAGTCGGACAAGCGTGTTAACAAATTAAAAGACATTTGCTTCGTTTTATGCGCCATTATCAGAATGGAGTGATTTAAGGGGAAATTGCTACGCGAATTTACGACTTTTATTTATTTGTGAAATTGAAATTGTAATGTTTATTCGAGTTTATTCACTCCATTGCGCTAGGTTAAAAAATAAGAGGGCTATGACTTTCCTGTGTATCTTTAACACACTTCGATGTAAATAGATTGATGAATTATATTTGTAAGGTGTTGTACGTCTTCATTGTGAGATATATCAAAATTCAAGGTCCTACTTAAGAAGCATAATGTTAACATAATATATCTATTATATAGATTATGAGTAGCTACTACGATGTCTAATGAGTAGCATATTTAAATAATGCTACATTGGTGATTCTTGTTAGCGTACTGTGATATTTAAATTAACATCAATTTGACATAACCCAATTTTTATAAAGAAAGCTCGGTTGCCGTCATCAAAAGTAATCCAATAAATGAAGATATTTTATTCATAAAATTAGTTTAAAGGTTAAATTAAATAAAGGTTAAAGTAATATTACTTCACTAATTTATTAAAAACTCAATATTGGAATCTTTAAATTGACGTATTGTAAGTAGTTAATTGAAATGTTTAAGTGTTGTTTCAAAAGCTTGTTTCTATCATTTACGGTTACGGTAATTTAAAAAGGTAGATAATAAAAAATAATAAAAAATAAAAATCGTTTATTTCGAAACAATACATAAATACAAAACAAATTAGACACGACAATCGCCTCAACTAGGTACATTCCTGTGCTAGAGACGATCGACGCCTGCCTCTCCAACCGTAGATAACCGATAAATTGTTTACTTAATGGCTCTACCTCAGCTTTTGTTTACATTATTTTACGTAATATTTAATTACTTTTTTATATTGATTTAAAAATGATTGGTGATGAAATAATATCTTATAAGTAAGTATTGCATAATTTACCAAAATTAGGTACCTATAGGTATAGTTGATTTGCCAATATTATAATCATTGGAAGGATAATAATTCACTTTATACCCTAATCCCACGTATTCAGATTGATTTAACCATAATAAAATATTAAACAACTAGCAATGCCCTGCGGTTTCACCCGCATAGATAGCGATATCGTTACAGTGAAAAGTCTTAGGTCGGACTATAGGTTTAATTTTTAATCACATGAAAATCACCTTTACCCCGTCCCGCACTACGGCCTTATTTTTTTTTTTTTGGTTTTAGTAAGGAAATCTTTCATAGATACCCACGGCCTCCGGGGGAGGGGCCGTGGGTTATGTCGGATTCTTACCGACCAAAACCCCACTGTGTTCCGTCAAGACGCATATTGGTAGAATTCCTCCGTGACCCCCGCACTACGGCCTGCTCGAACAGTATACCTACTATTTTCTGTAGATTGACACTTTTAAAAATTCGTTATATCTTTTGAATGGAATATCCAATTCTTTTCATTTAAAAAGTATTTTGCTGCTATTGAAACAGTCTATAATAAAACATCATTTAATGGGATAAGGATTAATATATGTGTATGGATAACATGGTTTGATTACTGTCGGCACTTCTATTTACTTTGAAAACGTAAAAAAGTTGTTGTAGAAACATAACTACTGAAGATGGACATATGGTATCGCGGACTTTCTTGTAGATATTGATCCATTCTATAATACCTTAGAACATTTTTTTGTTCTATCTTCAATAGATTCCGCAGCGCACGCGATGACAGAAGTTTTATTGAGGATTTTTTTACACCTTGGGTTACATTATTGCATTTTTGGTAAGGATCTCTAATTTTTTTGAAAATGCAATATAGCCTATGTTGCTCAGTAAAGATGCAGCTTTCTATTGGTGAAAGAATTTTTGAAATCGGTCCAGTAGTTTTTGCGTGAAAGCCATACATACATACATACATACATACATACTTACAAACTTTTCCTCTTTATAATATTAGTATAGATAACGTCCACGATCAAAGCATTCCAAAGCATTAGCTAACGAGTGATCATAAATTCATTAAATAAATCATAGCTCATTATAACGCGACCAAATCGCATCACAAATTCGGATTCAAAGCAACAATTGGATATTCATGCATTATTAAACGAACAGCGATTATAATGCCAAAATATGGAGGTCATAGCTCACAGGCGGGGTCGGGGCTGTCGCGGACGATAGCATTCCGCCGGATTGTACTAACGCTCATTTTTATGATACGTATTAATAGTATCAATTCAACGATATTTGATATTTCAGTTTAACTGATTTTATATGCGCAGGACGGGATAATGCGAATGGTAATGGCAATGTAACGCATTTTTGCCATGCGTTGTTTGCATGAAGAGTCAAACATTATTCGAACTAAAAATTCAGGAACTTTATTAATTTTAACTGACAAATATTTATCTGTGAGTTAAGTTGTTAAATAATGTAAGTATGTTAAATGTTTCTAAAATAAAAATGCTATCAGACACTGCAGTATCCGCAAATGAGCCCTTAAAATTTTAATTAATGGCAGAGATCATACAATGATAAGAAAATGTGAATTTGGAAAGGAATGGAGATTTGAGTTTCCTGCGACACCTGTGACCTAATTCGAGGAAAATCGCTTCAACTGTATAAACTTAATTTCCAACGATCTTTCTTTCATATTATCGCGAAATAATGGTGAAGAAAAATGTCTATCTGACGTAAGTATAAAAACTGTTCAATTATGTATACATAATAGGTATACCTTAGAACGATTAAATATTCAGTTTGAAAGAAATACTATTTGCGGGTGACGATTTTTTATAATGAATAGTAGGTATCTAGTAATAAATAAATGCCCTCACACTGTATATTGGATACGCTTAAACAAACTGTGCCTGCAACATAACAAAGAAAAAAGTTTTCTAAAAACCGCGTACATGGGTACGGGTTATAAAATATCTTATGAAGAGGTGCGGTACAAACCTTTTTTTTATAGTTAACAGTAAACATGTCAGCAAAGTGCCTTACTTTAGAATATAATAAAGATTTTTAGGAGTCTAAATATTGGGCCCGGCGACGCGACGGGCTGCCGCTGATGGGGTCACGGATGAATTCTACACATACCCGTGGCCCCGTCGTTGATGCGGCTTGACGGAACACAGTGGGGTTTTGGTCGGTAGGAATCCGACATAACCCACGGCCTTCTTTCCCGGAGGCCGTGGGTATCTATGCAAGATTTCCCCACTTAAAAAAAAAAAAAAAAGAAAAAAAAGGAGTCTAAATATAATCCACCTTTTTACAATAATATAAACGAACCCTCCAAACAACCCTAAACATACGCTCACAATACTTTAACAAACAGCGCATCCACAAAGCGTCCAAAGTAATATTAAATATCACAATTCCCTGACAACACTCAGTCAAAAACATTTGTACACAAAACGCTGTCGAATAGATTGGGAGTATGGCGAGCAATGCAAATAGTTGTTGTTTGTATTCGGAGGGTCGCACAGTATTTACATGCAAATGGAGCTCTCCAATGTCCCGAGCCCTCCCACTCTCTTCAACTCATTTCCATCCATCTGAAATATTCACAAAAAGGTTCCATTTCAATTGTCCGGCGATCGGCGATGGCTGCCATACTTTTGTTCAATGCTCAGGTAGGAAATGTTTCCTGGAAAAGGAAAAGCTTTGATGAGTCAAATTTTAATGTATATTTCTCATATTTATGAATACATTATAATCAAAATCCCAAAACTTTATTCATCATTTATCATATTCAAAAAATACCAAATAAAATAAATATCAAAAACCCCGGGTGTTTAATAATAATCAAAGTTCAAAAATGTCGCTCCACAAATAGGTAAAAGAACTAAGAAAAGACCAACTATTGTGTTCGTTGTTTTCACAAAGCTTTATTAAAATGGCATCGGTGAAAAATATTTCTTTTACGATGTTTTAATTTTCGTCGCATGTCAGTTTTCATTACTGTAATGTATTTTTGGCTCTGGGGAAATACAAAAATGGCTGAGGTTTGCATCCGAGCGACACTCTCTCTCTTCAGGGGGTATTAGATTCCTTTCCTAATCATTTTCCTAGCATTTACTTTAAAGCTCTAGTATCGATTAAAAACTTTCGTAACGTTTATTTTACAAATGCACTATGAAATAACAGTTTCTTTAATAAACTTGAAAGCCTCAATTTATAGTTTAAAAATTGTAAAGTTTGTAAATCCCCACAATTCAGAGAATGTGAAATATATAGCAGCATAATATAATCTGGCATCACGGCGCCCAGTTGCAGCTCAATTATTATATTTATTGTTGCAAATGATTCTTGAATTATACCTACACTGTATCGTAATATTAACAAAGTGTAAAAATGTAAATACTTCACAATGAATAAATTACAGTTTACTTTAATTAGCGGTATAGTAACAGGAATATGGTTGGATAAAAATAATACAATTTGCTTGTGAAAACACACCGCCACAAATTCATGAACATATTTTAACAAGGATTGTTTAACCGGCGGTATCAAAACACGGCTCGTGTAAAATAGAGCATTGCTAATGTTATATAACATTTAAATTGCGGTTAGTTATTGGAAGTTTTCTCATCAATGTTCGTTTTGAACTCTGAATTTACAACCTGGGGTTCTGTTTTGACTTTTGGGTGAATTTGGTAAATAGCTGAACAAATTAGCAAAACCTAACTGATTTGAAAACTTTTTAAAATATCATATGCTTTGCATAACTTTGCATGCATGCGTTCATAAATTTTGACGTACGGATAGACAACAAATTGAAATAATATATTTGGTATCTACTATATTTCCTCCAAAACACTACCACGTCAACAAATCTGCAAAAAAAAATACACTCATTGTTTCAATTGTTTTATACCAATTTTCATGAATTTTAAACGAGAAAAAATTGTTCATAACGTAACCTAAGAACGTAACGTGTGCTAAGTGCAAAACTGTGTTCTAATCGCTAATCATGTGCCATACGTCACAAGCGTTGAAAGAAATGTGTCAGGTAAGTACCTATTAAGTACCTATTACCTATCAGTCAGTTTTATTATATACCTAGAATCCAAAATTAGCCTCTACCAAACAATGTACCACCAATACCCCATTCGGCACAATAACGCGCGATCGCAATCAAACGTTGAATAATACCGATTGCATAATACCGTATCAGCTGTTCACAATATGAGATATAACAATGAGGCTCATCAGATTCCTTGGACCACGCATCAATGGGCCGCGAGTCACGCCACCTAGCGGACAATAGCAGCATTTCATTAAAACGACTAATCGGCTGCTTCGTAAGGTTTTATGAGCCTGAATATTATATCACTTTTGTTGGTAACAAAACGAATCCGGATTTTGATGTTTTATTATTTAAGCCTGTAATTTAGAAGATTTATAAATGTAATTGATAAACATATTATATAATATATTCACAACTGAAATGATGAAACTGGCTTGGTTTTCTATCTGGATAGATAGCAAAAATATGAGGCATTTTTCTTAAATCGTCTTAATATGTAGGTACATATTAATTTTCTAAATATTTCATGTTAATACTATAAATAATGTGTTAATGTCAGTTCCATTATTGTTGATGATATATAATTGAATAGCATTATGACTAACAATGACACTAATATTTTCTCCTGCTTTAAAAAAGTGATTTCCCATATAAATCTGTAATACCTTGCAAAAAATATCAATAATATAAAAGTAAATTACAAACTAGATTTATCTTTTAATTAAATATAACACATGCTCTTTTGCAAAATTCGACGTCGCATTGTACGAGCCGGAGTCACTTGTGATGCATAGAATATCTACATACAGCCTCACATTAATTAAAGCATGGCCGATATAAAGCGCATATTAATTTTATAAAGCGTATATTAATATAATCAACCGACCTATTTTCCCGCGCACAGCCGAAAGCTCTCCTATAAAATATTTCGTAATAAATTGAATTACTTATTTATTTAGTTGAATTCGCAAGGTATGAATACGCTTTAATTATGATTAAATGCATGTATATTATATTCGTATTCCTTTTATCTCATTATTAATACGTTTAAAGCATTGAAACATGGCCGGCTCTAATGACCTAAAGTTTTTATGAATGGTGATTATAAAACTCAGATTCAGCGCTCGATCACGAACGGATCTAGATTTTCTTGAAAAAGAAGATTAAGTTTAAGAAGCTTATCTAAAATGTAATTCATATTTATATAAAACATTGATGCAATATTACTATTATTTACTGCGAGGAAGATAGAGTTTAAGAGATAGAGTATTAGTTCGAGCTAGTTGATTAGTAATAACTAATAATAATAAATATAGTCTCTATATCATTATTTTTTTTATCTTTTGAATATGTTTCAATGGACAGAAATTAATTATTGTTTCAGAATTCAACTATCATTACTATATTATGATAAGTACTATATTATAATTTTCGAAGATAATAATAACGATATATTATTATAAACACATTTTTTATATATATCTCAAATTAAAACAAGGCATTTTGTAACTGAAATAAACGTGGAATATATTACAGTGTAACATGAAACATGTAACAGCCATTGAGATAATATTAATATGGAGACGACACCGCCTACATCACTTATGTTCTATGTTGAGCGGTTTTTTTTAATGGTTTTAAAGTGAAACGCATCAAATATGCCTTCGTGTGTGTTACGATATTGCACAAATAATACAAATAATACGGAAAAGTGCAAAGGAATAACTTTCATCGGTAAGTACCTAACTAGATATGAAACTAGATAGAATAATTTTTAAAACTTAGAGCAAAAAAATGGCGCACAGATTTTGTTCGTGGTGTCTCCTCCATACGTAGTAATATTATCTCAATGGTAACAGCACGTGTTATCGTGCTGCAATACAAGAACCACCCGAGTCTTTGCTTGAATTTAAAATAAATTTCACAGAAATTGCACGGAGCTGAGTTACGGAACTTTCCTGTTTCTCAATAAACAATTTATCTTAAGAGCTTCGTGAAAAGATTCTGTTTTTGTAAAAAAAGTAACGAGGAAACGAACTTTTACATTTTTTAGTAGCGCTACAGCAATGAGTGTTTGCAGGTGAACTGAAATGAAACTAAAAACTAAATATTGAACCTCGCCTTGCGTTTGATGCAAAAAAGTTATTTAAAACGTTACGCTTTGTAACATAGGTAATGTTCAACTTTGTATTTCGTTGCTTAGGTACTCGCTTTTGTGTTGCAATCGCTTTTTAAACTCAGATGAATTCTCTTTCGATTCAGAAATAGGTCTATTTTTATCCCGAATATCGATTGGCTCGGATGCAACGTGACGGATCAAACTGGGATTTGAGCGGCAATTTTTCCTGCTTGTGAAACAATTTTCAACACTGCGCCTTTATCATTTTTACTAAAAAAAATATGCGTCGGCCATGTTCGCACAACGGCACGACAGCTTTACAAAAGATCAATATCAAAACGGTTCTAACGATTTTCCATACCTACTGGACAGATTGGGATTTCTTTAAATTTTATAATTAGTTCTTCATAACTTAATCTGCAAGTCTTATTAATACAATAGTTTCCATTAAAGTAGACGTCATAAAATGTAACGTTTTAACGACGTAAAATGCATAATATAAAAACGAAATAAAAATGAATAAAGGACTTAAATTCTAATGCAGTAAAAAAAGATGCTAAGAAGTAATAGCACTCTTAATAATGGGCACAAAATGGATAAAAATCAATTCCTTGTTCCCCAAATAGCTTCGGACCCTAAAGTCATCAAAACTAAGGACAACGAAATGCCTATAACGCAATTCTGAAGTTACTCCTAAAATCCTTTGAAGTCGCGATGTGCCGATAAAGTCTCAAAGTGAATATATTTACAACGGCTCAGCGGAGACGAATCGGGAATTCGTCCCGACTCGATTTAATTTACGTCAAGCGAAGAGTTTAGTGAGTCGTTTTGTTTTTGCGTTAAAGTTGCCGTAAGTATTCGTGCTAAGAATATTCTAGGCTCGCTTTCTGCCTGTGTAACTAACGGCTGTTACACAAACTTAACCCGTACGTGCATAGGCACAGTGAACGTATAGACGTTCACTTTTGTATTACACATTTTGTACATAAAGCGTTGAAGACTACATTTAAATAACATCAACATACCTACGATTTTGTACGATCCAGAATTCCTTTCAGTACCTACTTATAGTTAAATAGCGCCCCGTATTTGGGCATTTTCACAAAAATGTATACCCCCCTGATTTTCAACTGTCCCTCGAATTCATTAAATTCTATATAATGAAGTAGTTGCCAGAATTATTTATATATGTTATCAAAGTGATTTTACGTATACAATATTTTGTTTTTTTAACAAAAACTATGACAAAATCTAAAATAAAGTTAAGTTAATTATAAATAACAATCGAAAAATGGGTAATTTTACGCTGTCCCCTGCTTACTCTTACGCGTTTATTACATTATTTCTTAACTTTTTTGTAAGAAAGGTACCATCTTTTAAGGTTTTATTTGGTCCA
The DNA here is from genome assembly GCA_907164685.1 of Colias eurytheme. Classification (NCBI taxonomy): domain Eukaryota; kingdom Metazoa; phylum Arthropoda; class Insecta; order Lepidoptera; family Pieridae; genus Colias; species Colias eurytheme. Next base: position 9,880 of record CAJQZN010033531.1, read on the forward strand.
GGATAATCAGTTACTGTGATAATAGTTAAAATATAATAACCTTATATAACAAAATAAAAGATAAAAAAATAAAAAAGAAAATCAAAAAAATTGTCCTTCCCGGAACATTCAGTTGTGTCACCGATTTTCTAAAAAGAAAATTACTGTGGTTCAATTAATTTTGCATTACTGTCAACACCATAGCTACTGCTATGCAACTTATCAGGTTAGAAGCCGTCAGGGTCAAAAAACTGCTTAGAAGGAGTGCACGCGTGTTTGCAAGCCGCAGGGACCAAATTCTTCATTCAGGTATGTGACCATATTTTGGCTTATTTCTATCTATTTATCTTGTAGTATTTAGTTAATTTTGTTTTAAATGTTTTATATGTAAGTTGATCAAAAGTTTTGATGAATATAAGTGTTGTGGTTATATTTTAAACCGTTTTTATTACTAGAGGATTATCAAATGTGACTTCCGCTGTGTGACTATTTGAGCGGTCACATATACGCTGAACGAAAAGTCACAACATGCCTGAACACATAAAGCAATGTTTACATGGCGATTTTCTTGAGCTATAAAAATATTTTTCTAAGACATTTTTGACTGAGTAGGAAACTACGGCAAAAAGTAGATTTCAAAAATAAAAATTATTTCTCCATACAAATCGCAACAGCTGATTGATCATTTTGCATGAGGAAGTAAAATTTTTTTTTGAGGAAAAAAAAAGAAGCATTATGCAGAAAAAGAAACAAAATAAGCCAGCAGAACTAAGAATCTAGACAATGTGCCTTGTATAACAACGAAAGATAATAATGGAACAAAAATTAATTTTTTTCACGATATTTTTCATTGGTTTTTTTAGGGTTCCGTAGCCAAAATGGCAAAAACGGAACCCTTATAGTTTCGTCATGTCCGTCTGTCCGTCTGTCCGTCTGTCCGTCTGTCACAGCCGATTTACTCGGAAACTATAAGTACTACAGTGATGAAATTTGATGGGAATATGTGTTGTATGAACCGCTACAAAAATATGACACTAAATAGTAAAAAAAAGAATTGGGGGTGGGGCCCCCCATACATGTAACTGAGGGATGAAATTTTTTTTTTCGATGTACATACCCGTGTGGGGTATCAATGGAAAGGTCTTTTAAAATGATATAAAGTTTTCTAAAAAACATTTTTCTTAAAGTGAACGGTTTTTGAGATATCAGCTCTCAAAGTCGTAAAAAGTATGTCCCCCCCCCTCTATTTTTATAACTACGGGGTATAAAATTCTAAAAAAAATAGAGGTGATGCATGCTAATTAACTCTTTCAACGATTTTTGGTTTGATCAAAGTATCTCTTATAGTTTTTGAGATAGGTTGATTTAACTGTAATTTATTATATTTGCTGCTACGGAACCCTTTGTGCGCGAGCCCGACTCGCACTTGGCCGGTTTTTTTTATTTACAGATTAACCTTCGTGTTTGCAGCGTCCACTGAAACAAGATTTTTTTTATCAAATATGGTGATTGAGATTATTTAAGGTTAATAATAAACGAATCACGAAGACTGATTATCGACTGATTAATTTGATTAGTGCCAATATAAAACATAAAAGAGACTTCTTATTCTTGAATCTTGATAGTAATTTACCCTTTAGATAAATAATAATAATGTGATGGCTTAAGCCCGAACTGATTGTGATAATTTAGTTTGAAGTTAAGTTAAGTTTATAATTATATTTATTATGTGTGCCTGCGTACTTTTTTTTCGCCATGTAAACGCACCCTTTCCCTTTTTAGGTATTCGGTTGTGTGACTGTCCCTATATTACGGAGCTGAATTTTTTAAATATTTCAGTAGATTTTACATTTAATGCCCTTCAAATCAGTCTCTTTAATGGAGAATAATACATAAGTGTAATATTTGTTGCCTTTTCTCTAAAAAAGTATCTAACATTTTAAATGTAAAGATAATAATGACAGTTGAAGTACCAGAGTCACAATACTGAATATATTAATGTTTTTTTTAATTAGCTTAGATCCAAAAGTTGGGAATAGTGAGTGTTTAAAATATACAAAATAACGATTTTAAGTTAATAAATAAACAATATCTAAAAATTCTTATATTTTGCATTGTTTTTCCAGCTACTGAATATAGTCACACAACTGATATAAAATTGCGAGACTTTCCATTGTGTCCTATTATTTTTACAGTTTTCTCATTTTAAACCCATCATATTATATGTTTTCTTGAAGTATATTGAATTTCCGTTTTAAAGAGACCAAAAAAAGTTTAAAATATAATACTATCAAAAAAAATATATTTTTCAAGGAGGGGGTACATTTTTGTGAAAATGCCCATTTACCTTATTTGTAATTAAAATACCGTTCTAAAGGCTGTGTACATAAAAGCAGAGTAAAGTTCAAGAGAACTTTGTATTAAGTATTGTGAGCTTTTACTTGCTTGTACCGCTCGTGTAAATTCATTTTAATGAAAATTCTGCTCCTTAAAACAACTTTTACACCGTATACTAATTACGCTTTACTTTAGCTTTTTATGTATTTTTTATATATTTTAATACTCTTTTCATTCTCTTATGCCTTTGTTTTATATACATATGAAATTATACATTTTAGTGGGCTTTTATTGCTGGAATGTGATATCAATATTTTGCGATCATGTATTATTCTAAGAGAATTTGTAGACTGTTTAATATTACAAGACTGTTATGTACCAACATTCATTTTGCAAAGTTGGAGCAGTTTTTAAATATTAATATGAATCTCGACTCACAAAGTACTGAAGTATGAGATGAAATATGTAAATTGAAAATACGTAAGTTGTACCTACGGCACATGTTGTCGGTATGCATTACGACATTCCGCCCTATAATTGTGTTGAGAAATATTCCTCATGCGAACGCAAAAACATCGTTGGAAGCTTGAAACCTTATTTCCGCGTTTTTCCTACATTTCTCAACAAATTATGGCTATTTCAATAGTTTTATTATGAAGTGTACCGCCTTAAAGCCTTCATGTTCATTGCGTTGGAAATGGAAAATATAGACTTAATATGACTGGCATTCACATATTGTGTGAAACGCTAAATTAACTGCATCTACTACTTAGGTGAATCTTTAAATAGAAATCAGATAATGTTAAAAGGCTTTACTTCATGTCCTCAATATTGAAACATAGCCATACACAACTTTTGCGTTCACAATAATCAACCAGCAATATCAACCTTAAATACAATGCATAAAGAGCAAATCATAACTCACATGAACGCTTATACACTTACATATTTCAACCATTATCGTAAAGTTTCTAACATAAAGATACACGAGCATATAATGTAAGAGTTCTGAGTTCATGGTTAGTGAAACAATCGCGAGAGAAGTCAGACGGCATTGCGTTGTTTAAACTTTGTTTCATACATTTGCCAACTTTGCCGAGCCGAGCCAAAGTTCGGCAGCCATTCTTAGATGTAACTTACTTAGCCTGAATGAATTATTACACTCGAATGCCGCTAATGGAGGCTTATCTCGAGTTCTGTTGAACATGACGGAATATTTAATGCGGTGATTAGTGCATTTCACATCGACTGTTTTGAAGTCAAATATTTATTTCAGCTAGAGTTGGAGAAAGGAAACTGCAATATTACACAACGATTGCGGTGCCCCAACGAGTTCTGCACAGAAGAAATTGCTAACTTTATAGTTGTTCTTTCAAATGGAAGTTTATTCATCGTTTCCATTGTTTCAGCCTTTTAGAAGTTTAAACAGTGAATCACAATTGCTTTTGTGTTTAAAAAATTGTAATTTACTTATAAATTTAATTGTGCCTCGATACTAAGCTAACAGTAGTATTTTTCATATATTATGTATAGGTAGTTATCCCATTTATAATAATAGTATGAAAGTGCTGCCATTTGCCAATAAACCTTGCAAAATTTATGTGCAAATAAATTACTGTAGCTTTCATTCATTTCACATTGTAATACATTAAGCTCATAAATAAAAACATAAACGGAAATGAAAGAAATATGAAATCTGACATGCACATGAGATACATTCACCTCGAGCCATTTAATTAACTTTTACACGCGTTTCTTGCTTGAGGCCTTTAATACAAGCAGAGGTTTTATGGAACGGAATATTTTTGTATAACATTTATGCTTTTCAGAATATTAAACTAGCTGAAGCCTGAATAGCTGTAACTTTGTATTTGAAGCTTTGTATTTGCAATTTTTTATTCGAGCTTCTAATCCGAAGATTTGCGAATAGGGTCAGAGCACAAAGTACCTAACTTTAAGAGATAAGTACTAGCTTATTATTAAGATTTTGATTTCTTGAAGACTTTAGTCTTCTTGAAAAGTATTTTACGTCAGCTTTTCTTATTACAAATACAAGGGCTTAATTTATATTATAATTCTTCATTTACGTAAACAAAATAACAACCATATTATTTAGAAATCTTAGTAGCTCTTACATCATAGTTATTCAATTTTACCGTCAATTGAATCTCACTTTATATTTACAAGTAGGTACATATGCCGTCTGACTCGTTTTAAATCGAATAAAAATACTCCTCGGCAGTCGCAACTGGTATTTGCCTTTCAATATACCTCAAGCGGATGCCGTGTGACATATTTTGCGCAAATCTTGGAATATTGAATAGTTCCGAGGTGTCGTGTCCGCTATCTCTGCGAATATATTCCATTTTCGCTCAAAGGAAATCCGCGAAAAATCCATTTCTGTCAGCTTCGTGTATAATCAATCTCGCACTTGCACTCAAATCTCTAGAATGTATTAAATTTATAGAAACTTTATCATTTTTAGATGGGATAAAAAATACGGCAAGAAAATGCATTGGTTTTTGAACAATAGAGTTTTGCAATGAGTCATCTCATCAATTTAGTTTTTATTTTCATAATATTTAACAATAATTAGTCTCAGATAAAAAAATAAAACGAAAAATAATCTACAATACACATTTATTAAACAAAAACACATCACAAACATTAAGTCTACACTTCGATCGTCTGGTTCGTTATATAGTTGATGTCGTCGATGTCCTTATCGTAGTAGCAGTGCGGCTTGGCGGGCGAGAGGCGTCGGTGTCGCAGCATGAGGTATAGCAGCAGGTTGTACTCTGACGTGGCGTTCTGCACCGTGCGTAAGGTAGCCTCTACCTGCTCCTGCCGAGCGTCCCATACGCGGAGCCGCTCTACGCAATCTTTTAAGTATACGTTCAACTGGAATATAAAGCATCTGCGTCAGACCATGTTTGTAATGCAACTAAAATGTAAACTTTATTTAATTAACTCGATATAATTAAAGCAATTAAAAGCTCCAATAACAATAAATACATAAATATAAATTATTATGGTCTTATCGGATCTATAATAGGAATACGAAATATCGGAATCGGGAAAGTTCTATAATATGGCACATAATATTGTCTTGCATATAGCCAGCAAAATTTTCAATATTTTAACCCTTCATGAACTTTACATTAATTATAAATTTGTTTTAAATAAATCAAATCGACCAGTAGTTCCTGTATTAATGCATTCATTAATTAATAGACTACATACCTTTAATATCCGTCTTTCCATTAGTTTTCTTTGTATCCAATCACATAAATGTGTTACAAACGCCAACAGAATAAGTAACACTGTAAAAAATATATCAAGAGGTGGGAAGTCTAGCGAGAACCAATTATAAAATTCCGGTGACACCAGCTGCCGAGTTATCGGCACCGGTTCTATAATGAGCTCCTTCGAGCCAAAATCTGGAACATAATACTGAGCTGGTAGGAGCAACAGCGTCACCAGCGCCGTCACCAGAAGGCCGCTGGAGCACCCGTTCAACGGCATCGAAAGCCAGCCCCGCCAGACTCTTCACATCGCTATCCCCATAAACCAATAAATACATAAATAACACACATAAAATAGATTCACGGTATGTGACAATTTGTCAAATGAATTGTTTCCTTTTTTCTGGACGTCATTTAGACAAAATCATTTTGAAATACTTTTTAAATGTACACTTAGATAGCATCAAATAGAGTTCAAATAATACTTTTATTACTCACTAGCTTTCCACCCGCGGCATCACCCGCGCAGTCAAAGAAAAACCCGCATAGTTCCCTTTCCCGTGGCATTTCCGGGATAAAACCTATCCTATGTCCTTTCTCGGGTATCAAAATATGACTATACCAAATTTCATGCAAATTGGTTCAGTAGTTAAGTCGTGATTGAGTAACAGACAGACAGCGTATATATGCATGCACCTTGGTTACTTTGAATGTATAATTTTTCTATAACGAGTATCCAATTTTTGATCTGACATGTCTATGGACGTATTTCATTGTCAAAATGAATTGACAATGTCATGTGAGACAACTGACAACAATCAAGTATCAACATCTGTGATCTGAATGTTGTCATTACGAACAAGGAAGAAATGGTAAAAACGACAAACAGGCTATTAACAATTCATTAATAAACGAGAGGACAAATTAAAAAGTACTATTTTGTAATAAAATGACTTTATTCTTAAACATAACGTAAACTTCACGTAAGTTTTCCACACATATTGTTTGATAAAAATCAGTCTAAAGCACTAATGTAAAAAAGAAGTTTTCCATCTCATTAAGAATTCAATGCCTTACATATTTCTCTCCATGTTTCCTGCACTTTCAGGGTCAGCCTTGTTATGTAGCAAACAACAAAGCAAAGAGCAAACGATTAATGATACGAAAAACATTGAAACTATGAAGAAAGTCGTTCTATTTAAAAGTTTGTCAGAGGACTATCAGAAAGCGTTCAGTGAACATAACTATGAAGCCATATTCGTCGAGCCGTTGGAATTTGTGTACATAAACCTGCAGGAACTAAGTGAAAAACTGCAGCAAAACGATTACGATGGCATTATATTGACGAGCCCGCGAGCAATCGAAGCTGTATCCAAATGTTGGTCACCTTCGAAGTTCGTGATATGGAATTCAAAACGAGTATACACTGTAGGTGAAGCGAGCAGTCGGAAAATCAAACAGATGCTGGGGCTGGACGCACTCGGCGAAACATCGGGCAGTGCAGAAAACTTGGCAAAAGTGATGAGTGCAGAAAATGCAGCATCAAGTAAGTTTCTGTACCCCTGTGGCAACTTGCGTTCTGAAATTCTACCAAATGTATTACAAGAAGCGGGTATCTCAGTTGATGCACTAACTGTGTATGAAACAAAAGAGAATGAACATTTAAGAGAAAGTCTGATTGATCTAAACAACAACATCAACCCGTGTTGCATGGTGTTCTTCAGTCCCTCTGGGTGTGAGTACATCTACAGACAACTGCAGACATTCAGCAACAAGCTCTCTGTATTGCCACACTTTGCAATTGGAAACTCAACGGCACACAAGATAGAGAACTTAGGAGTAGAAATAGCAGGTGTAGCGGCCAAACCCAAAGCGGAGAGTGTGATTGAGTCTGTGCAGCATTACTTTAGAACATTAGAAGCTTGTAGTTAATGGTACAAATATTATATCTATGGTGTTGGTTTTGTATATAATTTTATGGACTGTTATTATTTTTACTCGAATATAAATTTATTAAAGTTTTGTAAATAAAAGACTAAGGTATTGTGTATTCATTTAATCTCCTATTCTAGTAACTTAAAAATCCTATTTAAATACTATAATTACAATATTTACATGGTAATACATTCAGTATTCACCAAAATTTCTTAATCAATAATACTTATTTTATTAGATTTGTTAAATCTAACATGAAATATGAATTATATGTCTTCTTCTGTTTGAGTGGGCTGCTGAAGCTGTCGAGATCGTTCTGCCGCATCCCATCTCTTGATAACTGACATATATGTGACAATTCCACTGGCTGTTGCAATGCCAGCATTTACAATAGTAAGGGGCTGAAATATAATACAAAAACTTAAAAATAATTTTAGTTATTTTTATTATTTTATCCATGAATATGTGAACTTTAAAAATATTAGCTTAGGTACAGACTGCTTCTCATAAAAATGTTACTTCAAGTACCTATATATGTATATTGTAATAGGACAGTGAAGGTAAATCAAAACACAATTTAAGCCTGCATTTCCGTATTGCTTACATTAATTTATAAATAATATCAATATTGATAGCATAAAAGTAAATTCCGAAGGTCAGAGGTGACAAAAATTCCGTGTAACACCAACCAGGTAATAGGGGTTAATGAACTCGTACTTAAACTTAATTATATATTCCGTTTATAGGCGTTCTTGCATAATTCGCAAATGAATAAATTTATATTATCAGGTTTTTAAACAAAAATCTGTATAAGGGTGCACTCACACACATCAGTCACCGTCAAGTCACCGATGACTGATCTGTGACGGTTTGTGTACGTATCCACAAACACCAGTCACCGTCATGTTGTCCGTCAGTCACGTCGCCGGTTTGACTGAATCATTGAACACATACATCAGGTTAGTCAGTGATTAGACGTGTGTCACGCTAGAGAACATGTAGCAATTATTGACGGTAGCACGACGCTGACTGAACTGAGACGTGACGGCACCGGGTGAGTGGGGATAAAAGTATGATACATGTATGGAAAGATTATTTGACGTGCCTGACCGGTGACGTCACTGATAGATTTCGTGCCGGCGACTGTCGTGTGGGAACAGAGTCATACTAGAACTATTGATACATATTTTTTTTAATCCTGTCCGGTGACGTGCCGTGACGGTGACTGATGTGTGTGAGTGCACCCTTATCTGTAACCTACTTATTTACGAATTTTAGCATTGTGCTTTCGAATATCTTTAGTCTTTATAATACTAATAAATACGAAGCTGAAGAATTCGTTTGAACGCGCTAATCTCGGGAACTAGGTACCTGGACTGATTTCAAAAATTCTTACACAGTTCGATTATCGATACCTATGTACCTGCGTCCTACCTACGTGAATCATGAGGGAAGCTAAAGCTATGCATAGGTATGTTCTACAAACGAAGCGGTGATAGACCACTTATATTTAATACCTATATACCTACAAGATATCTATACCTAGACCATCATAGAACTGCGAACATAAATTTTTAATACTTCCTAATACCTACATAATCCTTACTAATATTATAAATGCGAAAGTAACTCTGTCTGTCTGTCTGTCTGTTACTCAATCACGCCTAAACTACTGAACCAATTTGCATGAAATTTGGTATGGAGATATTTTGATACCCGAGAAAGGACATAGGCTACCTTTTATTGCGAAATATGTACCACGGGCGAAGCCGGGGCGCACCACTAGTAATATATATATATACATATTGCCACCGTTCGATGCGTTGTAATTTTACGACTTCCTTGTGACTAAACAAGAGGTACAAAATTCACCATCTCCACGAGCCACGAGATTAATGCACATAAATTCTAAATTGTGACCTTGGTTTGATATTGATTTTGCATTTGTTCTAGATATATGATTAGTTACATATTTTAATGTAGTAATCAATCAATCAATCAATCATCAGCCTTTCGATGTCCACTGCTGGACGTAGGCCTCTCCTAATGCACGCCACTGAGCCCGGTCGTTGGCTCTTTGCCGCCAGTTATGGCCTGCAACCATAACAAAAATGTAGTAATGAGAAAGTTTTTTATTTAGGTAATGATGATAAATAGACATATACAAATTAATCCATCATTAAACAGTGGTGGCGGTCTTCGACTTCAATGAAAAAGACAAAACTAGGTAGGTACTTACCGGTTTCTGAACGAAATGAACGTACATAAATTAATTTTATTTGCACATTATCTACAGGATAAGAAAATAAAAGCTACCCAATGCTGTAGAATCAAAAGGTTTGATGGCACATCAATACTACTTAGTGTTTTATGTCCTTACTCCTTACTTGGTCCTATAACTCCATGGTAGTACATAGTAACTCAATGTATAACTCATACTTTATTAACTATTGACCTTTTGACGTATGATTACAGACCTATAATATTAAGCCTGTGTTGCAATGGGAATAAGTATGAGAACTTATAAGTTAATAGCAGTTTACCCCCTGCACGTAGTCAGTGGGGTGCTCCATCTCGCACAGCGCCATGCTGAGGATGCCCGTCACAAGCAGCGTCGCGCCGATCACCGTCGATATTATTATATCCTGTAAAATAAAAACGGTGAAACTTTGGAACGATTTGCCACCTGCGGTGTTCCCGAACAACTACGACATTGGGACCTTCAAGAAAAGAGCTTATTTGTCCGTAAAAGGCCGGAAAAGCACCTGTAACACTAGGGTATAGAAATTTTCCTGGCGTATGGAAATTTTCCGGACTTAGAAAAATTTTCCTGACTTATACGAATTTTCCTCATCTGTATAAATTTTCCCGACGTATAGAATTTTTCCTGGCGTATGGAAATTTTCCGGACTTGGAAAAATTTTCCTGACTTATACGAATTTTCCTCAGATAAAATTCATTTATTTGTTCCTACTTTTACCCCTATATCAAATAAATGGATGAACCGATTTTGATAAAACGTTCACTTTCATCTTAATCTTAATCGTAATACTATTATAAAGGCGAAAGTTTGTAAGGATTTATGGATGTATGGATGTATGGATGTTTGTTACTCTTTCACGTAAAAACTACTGAACCGATTACAATAAAATTTAGCACACATATAGAGGGTAACTTGGATTAACACATAGGATAGGTTTTATCCCGGAAATCCCACGGGAACGGGAACTATGCGGGTTTTCCTTTGAAAACGCGGGCGAAGCCGCGGGCGGAAATCTAGTTTAATATATATGACTTAGATTCGACAACTTAAATTTTTTTCATTCCCACTTTTACCCCTATAGGTAGGTATAATAAATGGATGAACCGATTTTGATACACTTTATCTAAGAACCAGCGTCGGAAAATATGCTGCCTAACAAAAAACCGCATCTTATTCGGATTACCTGTAAGCGAGCTACGGTGGAACAAACAGATACACACACACAGACACACATAGCGGTCAAACATTTATCACTCATCTTTTTGCGTCGGGGCTTAAAAATATAATTATGTAATACGACATAATTTAAAGGACATTTTATGTATAAAATTTACCTAAAAATAAGCATAATTTTAATTTGCCCCTCCCCCCCCTACTACCTCAGCTTACCCCCTCACCCCCACCCCCACCACCAGAAATAACTATAGCGTATAACAGATAACTTACGTTTTATCGTACACTGTATAATAGTGTACCATAGAATGCCTTAGCAAATGTTCGCCGTGAATACTTAAATGGTCATAACTTTTTTATTTATAAACCGATTGACATGAAATAAACACTAAATGTTAAATGAAGATTACCAAAATATATTAGTGAAAACCGCATTTAAATCGGATAAGCCGTTTCTGAGATTAGCGTGTTCAAACATACAGACAAACAGACAAACAGACAAAAAAAATTTTAACGACAGTTTTGGGTTTGGGATCGATTTAGTAATAACCCCTGCTAAATTTTTTTTACATATTTTCATTGTACAGACACCACTTTTCTAGAATTTTATTATATGTATTGATGTATTGATGATGATGATGATGATGATTTTAAATACCAAGCAATTGCTTACTTAGTTAGGTATACTGTACAGTTTCTGCCAGTCTTATGCCTATTACAATAAATAATATCATTGTATTTCTACTCCTAAATAAAATTAAATCTTCTGAATTTTAATTGCATAGCTTGAAGATGAATTGTTAGCTGAGTACGCAAATTACTTGAGCCGAACAAAATAATGGCACCAAAGTGCAACATTCGATGATGAACCCTGTTGACAGGTACGTAAAGCTGGCGATGAAAAATTAGCGAAATTAAAAAAAAA
>CAJQZN010033533.1:0-13674 GCA_907164685.1 Colias eurytheme
CACTTCAAATTTGCGAAGTAATTAAAGCAGAAAACCAAAAAAGAAAAAGAAAGCTAAAATCTTTCATATTAAATGTATATGGGATATTCATATTTCATACTTAATGTATTGGAGGGTTTAAAGATAATTTTTTTGATATTTCTCGATTTATTTTTAAAAATTTATTACGGCCATTTTACTCATTAGGTTAAGTACTTTCGATATCAGTTTAAAGTTTTTTGTTATCTGTAATACTTACGGAAAAATCGCCTGTGCACACTTAACGATTACACCCTGTATATGCTCATATATGTATGTATTCATATTGGTCACTTAATTGATCGTTGACCTTATCAAGTGAAAGATACTCGATGTCAATTAGCCCTTATAGCTGATAACTGCCATGGTATCTAGAAGTTTCTTGAGATATCTCTATATCGATTGGTTTTTGAAGTAATATGTACTTCAAAATACGCAAAATTTACAGGGCATTTTGTCCTGGAAATCAAAGATATGGAACATCTGGTTTAAATATATCAGAAGCGATTTGAACGCCTTATGGATAGACATATTTTGACATGAGTCATAAAATCTCTTAACTTTCATGACCTATAGACCTACCTCTTTAGCCAAAATATTCTCATAATATCATAATCCAATATCTCAAAATAGATAACATTAAGAGCTTCAAATAGAGAAATATTTGAAAACCCTATTTACGCATTTGCTACGGATTCTCATAAACGGCGATGATTGTTTACTATCCCGCAAAATTTCAAGACTTTTAAAAATATAAAACACACCCACACAAAAATAATCTGGATCAAAATACAGATACGCAATTGATAGCTGGTGTCTGTTAGAGGGTACTGATTAATGTTATCAGTGATGTCGATGTTAACACTCAGTAAAATATGACATAGTAGTAGCATAAGTGTTATTAATTTCGTTTTATATACGTTAAAACATTTTTTTTTACACGACACAATCTGATCCCATGCTAAGCTTTCGCTTGTGCTATGGAAACCAGATGGCTGATAAACATACATATACGTATATAACTTTAAATAAATACTTATATATGTAATAAACACCCAGACACAGCAAACATCTATGTTCATCACACAAATATTTGCCTTGGGTGAGAATCGAACCCACGATCTCTGGCTTGGAAGGCAGAACTAAGCCAACCGGTCAGTATAGAAGGTACAGTACAAAAACAAAAGAAAGAATGCATAAACATAAAATGCCGAAATCAAAACAAACAGGCTTATGGAAAATATTGCATAACAATAATAATTAAGACACATGTATTCTGATACACTATCAGGATATAATATTACTTGATATCACTTACGTGTAGATTGATAAAGATAATTATGGAAAACATGTTGTTTCCCACGATTTTGTCCGCTATATTAAAAACTTCAGCTTCTACTAAATACAAGATAATCTAAGACTTGCTAGTGATTGTAAAAGTATCAATTCTGAGGCCAAAATTCTAAAAATCTCTAATTCAGAGTCTAAAAGTTGGAAAGAACAAAAAGATGCTTAAGAAGCTATTAAATCTGGTTTGTTAGCTTTATTCAAAGTAACAAATATTATCCATTTAAGCCAATAATACCGCTACGACGACAGAAATTGTTATGCTCTTTCTGTTTTAAGTGTTTTAAAGTTGCATATTTATCTATGCTGACTTCAATTGTTATTAATCCAATTATAGTCAGTCATTAATTTTGCCAAGCCCCGGAGCAACTTATTTAAAGTCATTTACCTTTCACATGATACCCATCAAAATAATCATTGATAAAAATACGTCAGTAATCTTTAATGTATCTATTTCAAAACCTACTTCAGATATTATCGCTTCATAGAATACTCCTATCACTTTGGAACATTCTGAGGAACCTTCTATCAAATTCCATAATAATTAATCTATCGATATTCTTTCAGGAAACGGACCAAGCGGTATGGTGACGTCATTCATGCTGGCAGGCAACGTGCCATACTTGAAGGAGGTGCCAGAAGACTTGCCAATTGATGAGATGCTTAAAGCCAGGTAAGATGTTAAGTCATACCTGGACTGGACTCTGTAATAATTGTACAAGTGATGTCTGTAGAATCTGGGGGCTTTTTGCTTTTTTCGTAGCAATTCTTCTTATACAAAAAATATTGTTATTTAATTGGACCAATTTTATTCGAAATTTTCTTTGTTTTTATCCTGTATCTAAATTGCTGTATTAAGTTCGCAAAAATTAAGGAAAAAATTAAACAACCGAACGAAACGAAGCAATAAAACTTTTTCTGAGAACTTATCCCAGATCTTACCTTATCTTATGAATTAGCATGATTTTCAATGGTAAATTGTCTGCACGGTCTTTAGTTGTTTATTACCAAGTTCACTCACATAAGACTTAGAATATTATATCTCTGAAGATAACAAATAATTATACCTTTGTTATTTCCAGACTCACAAACTTACCCCCAGGACAGAATCTATACGAGACAGATCTATTAGAGCTGGCCGAAGGTCTGGAGGGAAGGAGCCAGAATCCAATTCCTTTGTTGGTAAGTCCTACCTACCTACAGAATAATTTTTAAACTGATATTATTTAAAATATATATTATAATACCTGTTTAACTAGGGTCCCGGCTACATGCTGAAATAAGTAAGACACTTAAATAACATTTGCTGGTTTAGAACTATGATCAATAACAATACCAAAACTAATATTATTTTAAACCCTGTTTTACCAGGGTCCAGTAGAGTCCCTGATACACGCCGAAATGTCTTGAAGATACTAATCTCAATACGTATACGGTATATTTTTAATAACAAAGTAATTCTGTCTCTCTATCAGTCTACTTCGTTATCCAAAAAATGATTTGTTCTGAAATGAATATCGCTAATATGTTGGAAGGTATAAGGTACCTTTTCATATAAAAGGGCCGATGTAAGCCTTGGAGATGAAATTGTAATTACATACTTAAAACATGAAAAAAGCAAGAACAACTAAGTATGTTAATGTTTCGATTCAGGTGTCAGACGAACGTGTAACCTGTACTTACCTTTATAATTTTGATCTGTACATGCCCCATAAAAAAAAGATGTGTGGCACTCGGGGACTGCCGCGGTAAAGCTATTGCATAGCAAGCCTTCAAGCCACACCTCCGAGCCCGTCGGAGTGGGGAGCGTGAGGTTTTTTCGTTACGATATTTCTCGATTCGGTCCCCGCGCTCAAGGCCCTATGGAGCTATGCAAATGCAATAGCTTAATAAATTAAAAATTCATAGACGCTATAATTTATATCTACGAAAATCAATTCTACATTATATTTATTTATGAGAGTCGTATCTTTTCATGATTACGGTAAAAGCTCATTATTTTTTTTTATTATCTTTACATGTCATAATTAAAAAAATTAACTTTTTTTTATTATTATCTTAGCGTAATTAAAATTAACACTATTCGTTAATCTGCATAGTGACAAGATAAGGAAGATACCTATCTTAGGTCATTGAGCCTTAATGTTATACTAAAATAATGACCTCTAGATTGAGTGGGCTGGGCTTCATCATGCCGTATGGCCTGCACTGGCCGGTCGAACAAGTTTTTCGGATAAGGAAACATTATTATTTGCATTTTTTATTGTAGACTTTTTAAGTAGTTTTAGTTGCTTTTTAATTGGTTTAACTCGTTTTATGAATAGTTCTATTTGTTATATAATATTACACAATTTTATTACTATTTTTTTGTCATACATACTATTTGTTTTTACGCTAGAATTTTAATTGAAGTTAGTTGAATGGTCGCTTTATCGAGTGTTAAAAATTATTCGCGTATAAATCCATTTACATTTAAATTGTCTTAAGGATTAATCGTTTCAAAATTATCAATGACCCATCCATAGACTGGCCGCGCTATAAGTTGCTTAACTCGCACACACTAAATGTTTGAAAAGCAACATAATATTTGTTGATTGTTCATAAAAACTTCTTTTTTTTAATTTTACAAAAACAAATATTTTCTCCATAAACCACGGGGTAAATACAGCATTTGTTTTATACGTAGAGATTTTTATAGAGATCTTTCGAGTATTCTGGCATAAGACAAAATAATACTAGAATATTACATGTAAATTGTGTAATAAAGTTTTATCATTATGTTAAAAGTACGTGCGACAATTCTTATAAATTTTATGGATATTTTTATAGTTATGGCTTGATCTTCAAGATCTTTACAAAGAAGTTCAAGTTACTTTATTCGCTATTGCATCGTTGTATATAGAAAATAGAAATGTTTCCTTCTTAATAAATGTAATTTCTGATCCTTATTTCTACACCTTAATATTTTTTGTGACAAAAATTGTAAAAAAGAGCGCGTAAGCCGGAAGTGAAACTTCTTTGGCAAGATTCAAAGATACCAAAATCGTCGCCTTACTCTATGACGTGACGGTATTGCCATGACGCGACCTTGAAATTTTACTCTCAACACGCCTAAAGAACTTTCACTTCAAAATCAGTTTCAGGTTGTAATGTAAACATCTCTGTTAGAATTATTTCACATTTCAATATGAGCTTAAATGAATATTAATTCATTCATTAACAAAAAAAATCATGTGTAAGTTGTAACTTGTAACTCAAAAAGAAAATTATTCTTTAATTTTTGTAATTAATTTCTTTGTCTCTGGAATCTATATAAAAATGAATCGCAAAATGTGTTGGTAAGCGCATAACTCGAGAAAGGCTGAACCGATTTCGATAATTCTTTTTTTATTATATTCCTTGAAGTACGAGGATGGTTCTTATGTAGAGAAAACGTAAACATGTACCACGGGCGAAGCCGGGGCGGACCGCTAGTAATAAATAGATTTACTAATTAGAGATATATTTAGTACTCTAAGTATAGTTAATTAAATGTTTCTAGGATTACTATTGTTGTATTTAATATCTTCGTATTGGATCATTTAGTACCTAGACGTATTAAAAGTCAGTTTAAAAAAATAATTATTTGCATTTCACACCCATTTCACTTATCCATTTTCTTAACGAATAAGTTTTTGATAAGCCTTCCTGCCCTCAAACAAAAATAATCTTAGTTTCCAAAGATTTTCCCCTACCAAAAAATACTCAACTCGACTAATAATGTTCACCGAAAGAAAAACTTATTTTTATGTATTACTTGTAACATGTTTTTATTAATAACATTTTAGTACAAACCACTTAACCGCGCTTGATAAAATGATAATGCTATCTCATGGTTTGACCGGTCAACCGATGAAATATCGAGCTACAATAAAAAATATCGATAAAGATACTACATTTATAGTGGAAAATTATAAAACGGCGCAAGATCGTTTGGTTTCTTTATTTTTTTTATCAAATACTAGGTACTTAGATAATGATAGTTAAAATTGAAATTGTTATCCCTCCTAACAAATATTGCGTTTTTAATAGACGAAAAAAAAAACGTGAACGCGCGTAATTTGACAGCTAATGTTATCAATAGACGTCTATCGTATATAGTCTATCGTCTATGTTCAAGTTGAAAAGTCAAAGACCTCAAATTTCGTGTGAAATGTCGAATTCGAATATACGATTTACTTCTATTGTTTTTTTTTTAATTTCAATAATGGTTTATTTTATTTTTCCTGATTCTTACATCGAATTTAACTCAAAAGTCAAAACGTTATTCCTAAATCAGCTATTACATATTAATACCTGTGACGTCACAAAATGGCGCAGAATCGATCCTAATCTTAATTGAATCGCTTTGATTTTAGAACATAAAAACATGCTGTTTTAGATACACATATTTACTATACATATTTATTACATAATCTTTAAACAAATTATTATGTCAAAGGTCGTTCAATATAGGAGGTCAATATCAATTCTTATAAAAAATATATTATAATAAGTAATGACGTGAATCGTGATGTAAAGAAACCGGTCGCAGCATGACTTTGCTGTTGCAGTTTTTATATAAATTATGTTTTTATTGGTTGTTAGGCTAATATGTATTAGTTGAGTACTGAGTTATAACTTATAACGCTTCCCAGTTCCCACGGAGATGATTTGAGAAAATTGAACCCTTGATATTCTCTTTTTAAACGTATTTACATCAACATAATAATTAATAAGACCTATGCACCTGAAAATTATGCATTTGCTCGAAAAAAATCATCACATGAACAAAAATAATTACTTAAATTAAAAAAAATGCAAAGTTGTAATTCAGTGAAAAATCATTAACAAAATATGTTATTCCTGAGTTAAAACAGAATTACTTAAAGCAAATACTATTTTTATCTACTGCTAAAATAAATCTTACAAATTTTTGTCATATTTTTTTACAATTTCAACAACCTTGATGAACTTGGTCAAAGCATAAAAACCGATCAATCATTAACTATAATAGAGTATTGAAAACATAATCATCATACAATAAGTAACCTTGGTATTTTTCTAATAAATCTATCAATGTTATATTGATAACCCTGAGAGAATTAATAAAAAAAAAATCGCAAGGTCTGTAACGCTATTTCAAATGATTATTGATACAGTTTTCTTACTTTGAGGTCACTTCGATGGAACCATCTGGATTCATTCTAGTTATACAGGTATTATATTAATAGATTCTCAAAATAGTCTAATGTATTTTAATTTTTAACAGGGAAATAATAATGTAGGGTCAACCGGGGCAAATGCAACTATGGGGCTATGGCAACTAGTTATCATAACTAATTTATTAGAGTTGTTGTAATAAATCGCCACCTATGATTCAATAACTCAACGACTAATAAATCTTACAAGTAATAGATGGTGCCCCTACGAGGAAAACTATTTGATTGATAGGCCATTGTGTCAAACCGCTATTTTGAAGTTGGTGTGCGTAAAAACAGGTGTCGAGTTTTGCAGACAAAAAAATTGTTTAGGAGTGATTTTTTGCAGGTGTTTTTGATTGGACACGATTATCACAAGCCGATAAGCTTATTTCATTTATATTTTTAGTGCGTTAGTTGACTCTATTTTGTGTTATTGATGCAGTTACAATTGCCTCATGAAAATTTCACTGTGGGGTTATTGCAACTGTGAGGTTAGTTACAATAGCCCCTTATATTTTTGTATGAAACTAAAAACACTAGTGATGTGACAGTGTCGATATTTTTATTATGTATCCTTCTTTGTAGTCAAAATATACTTTCTTTATGATTAATTAAAGAAGAACCATCGATTATTTCTTCGATATTATACCCAGAGACGGGTTCATAAGTAAAATTCAAAATAGATAAAGCGTGGTTAAAGAATATAAGTAACTAAAAACGATAGGTTCCTACCTAGTTCTGTGATTGTTCAAGTAATTTTTAGTAAACGGTTGATTAACTAATAAACGTATTTTGTTTGGTTTACGTTTTTAACAATATAAATAACACAAAGAATATTATTTGTTCTGACCAAAAACTAAAATTGACTTAGTAAGTTAGTAGGTAGTACACTGTTATTTTTTTTGTTGCGATTTAAAGTGGTAAATCAAAGTAGGTACATGAGTTTTTCCTCTAAATAATGCGGCGCCATCTACGATCGCAACGTTATTGTATAGATAACGTTATTGTATATATATATAGAATAATAAAAATATATCGATGAATAAGTTTTTTGCATTCCCCACACTAATTCTCTAACAAATAGTTGCATTTGCCCCACAATCAGAAAAATAAGATTTTTCCTGAAAACTCGTCCTTGCTACACGGTAATCCAGTTCAAAATCCTATGAATAACATGAAATCTCATAAATATATTCTATATTCGTTGTTTTATATGAAATAGAAGAAGAGCTATGGCAGTTAGTTGCATTTACCCCCGACTAGGGGTTAATGTAACTTTTTCTACCAATTTTAGGAAATATTCTCACTACCAGTTATTTATAAGACTACTGTATTGCTTAATTGGTTGAAAATAATCTTGAATAAATACAAAAATCACTAAATGGGTCAAATAAATGACCAAATATAAAAGGAGATAACTGCAACCGATCAAACTTGAAACTTGTTATTTTTTAGTTGCATTTGCCCCGGTTGACCCTATACGAATAATAGCGATTTTTTAATGTAAATGTAAATGTGGAATACATTAATTCATCTTCAAGGTTTTTTATACACTTCATTTTCTAAATGAATGGTGGAGGATATATACTTGACCATATTTATTCAAATATACTATCTATAACTATCCCCATACCATATATTATTTTAATGGATATTGATATCGGTTATCCATATCCATTATAATTTATAATATTAAAGAAGGATAATTTCCACATAAAAAAACAAATTTAATTAAAAGTAAACTTATTACAACTAGTGTCTGCACTATGCAGACCAGAGTTTGAGTCTAACAATATGTTGTAATTATTTATTACTAGATTTCCGCGCGCGGCTTCGCCCGCGTTTTCAAAGAAAAACTCGCATAGTTCCCGTTCCCGTGGGATTTCCGGGATAAAACCTATCCTATGTGTTAATCCAAGTTACCCTCTATATGTGTGCTAAATTTCATTGTAATCGGTTCAGTAGTTTTTACGTGAAAGAGTTACAAACATCCGTACTTACAAACTTTCGCCTTTATAACAGTAGTAGGATTTCGAAAACTTAAATTCTAACATAGTAAAACCACTACCACATTCCCAACCGTGCGAACGACGCATTCAGCAGTTTTTAATGAAGTCAGGGCCATAAAAAACTTATTATTAGCTGTGTAATTATTAAGAATTGTAACAATTATTTCATAACCCTATATAACTTTTTCAGATGGACAATCTCCTCAGGCCATGTGCAGATGTAGGACTGCAAGCTGATTCGCTTATTGAGTGGCGATACGATGTAGAGAAAGAGGTATATTACTTTTGTTCTCATAGTATCCTTTGACTTAAGATATTGGTCCTTCGAGACGGAAAAGATGGAATATAAGGGATTTATGCATGTTGTTTCAATTATTGGTAAATATTTACTAATTGTAATATATTGCACTCAGTTGCCTATAGCCTGCATTCCTTAATAATATCAATCGCATTGCAATTTAAGGCATCATAGAATTCATTATTTTTTGATGTTTAATTGGTATATTATAGTCAATTCGATTGTTATCACAAAAAATGTAACAGAACTTTGTACGATGTTTACTGATTATTATCAACCTAAATTCTCAAGCAGCATTCTTCTCTATCAGTCGATCGGCGTGTGATGCATTTATCATCTTTAATGTTTCTTGCGTGTCGTCTGATTTCATATCGATATTACACACCTAAATTTCTTATCATGTTTATTTTTCCATTTCCAAACATTGAGGTACTATTAACATGACTCTAACTCGTGTTAAAAAAAGTGTAGTAGCGATGTCCTCTCTCGTACGTAGTACATGTAACTCAATGTTTCCAAACATAAAAGTTTGTCTACTGATTTCAGATAGACCACGTGGTGCTAGGTCGGGGGCCGCCCGGTGGTGCGTGGCCGACGTTTCCGTCACACGTGCGCACGTTATCGCCGGGAGCGTGGTTGTGGCTACCTCCGCTCCCGGCGGCGGAGAGACTGAGCGCGCGCGCGGTTGCAGCGTACTGCCGCCGGTATGTGGTGGCGTGCGGGTTGCAGGTGCGTTCTTTTTTTTAATTATACTTTTTTTCTATGGGTGTGAATATAATTTAAAACCGGCCAGTGTGTATTGCAACTTTTTTCTGTTTTTTTTTCTTTAGATTAATTTCAACATAAAAAAGAGAAATAGAGATAATTTTTATATGCTTTTTATGCCTCTTTTTTTTACAGAAATTGCATTTCTTTATGTTATTTTATTGCTTCCAGAGGTACTTTCGCTGTAACGTAGTTGTGTTGAGCGTAACACCGGCCCGCGCTACAGCCACGCCGTGCAGCGCTGCGTGTCCACGGAATGGCGCTTTTTGGGTATCTGGGTAAGTTCTAAATTCTTATCTATACTAATATTATAAAGATGAAGTTTATTTGTTTGTTTGTTTGAACGCGCTAATCTCAGGAACTACTGGTCCGATTTGAAAAATTGTTTCGGTGCTAGATAGCCCATTTATTTAAATATTTGCACACCCAGATAGTAGGTAGAATGTATTTTTCGCTATAATATTGTAATAACAACACCTATACTTTGTATCTTATCCTACCTTTGTATTACTTACAAATATTTGTGTTGTTATTACATTTATTTGCAAGAAAGCAGTTAAACAGCATTCTTGCAAATAAATATAATTTGAATGGTAACTTTGTTTAATTCTGATTTTATTTGAAAAAAAAAAATAGTAACGTTCATATTAATAGAAAACTTTCTCCATACTTACCAACCACTCTATTCCAGTTACGACAAAACCGAGGGCCGCGGGTTCCGCTACCTCTGTCGTCGTGTAGTGGTCGCTTGTGGTGCGAATGACAGACCGAATGTGTTGCCAACACACGTGTCAGAACACGCTACACACTCGCTGGCTAGCGTGGAGAGGGCTGCGCATTTGTTGGCTAGCGGTAAGTGTGGAAATGTGAGGGTAGTTTTAATTTTTTTTTTTGGAGGGTAGTTTTAATTTTATTGTTTTGGAGGGTAGTTTTAATTTTTTTTGGAGGGTAGTTTTAATTTTATTGTTTTCGAGGGTAGTTTTAATTTTATTGTTTTTGAGGGTAGTTTTAATTTTATTGTTTTCGAGGGTAGTTTTAATTTTATTGTTTTCGAGGGTAGTTTTAATTTTATTGTTTTTGAGGGTAGTTTTAATTTTATTGTTTTTGAGGATAGTTTCAATTTTATTGTTTTTGAGGGTAGTTTTAATTTTATTGTTTTCGAGGATGGTTTTAATTTTATTGTTTTGATGGTAGGTAGTTTAATTTTTATTATTGTGGTCTAAAAAATGAAAAAGTCATAGCATTTATTAGCTAGTTTTATTAAAATTCGCTTTGTACGATCGGCTCGATAGTGTGGAGAGGGCATTTTGTTTTTATAGCTAATATGCATTTAAATGGTTGTCAATTAGCGTCATCTGGATGTTTGTATGTAACCGACTCCTTTAGACTCGATATTGACTCATTTGAAACGGACAGATTTTATTCAATACAAGGCAATAATTTCATGAATTTATCTTATTAAACTGTGTTTTATGAAGTGAAAACTTTTTTTGCGGCGTTGAACACTTTTTCTGTAATGGGTATAAAATCTTAAACTCGCGTCAGGACACGTGACCTGATCGAAAAAGCGTAAGACGGATGGATATCAAACATGCTCAACGTTAATAATCAAGTTTTCACTTCTGCCCGCACTCCCGGAGTGCAACCCGTCTTTTTTTTACTATTTTGTCCTTTCACGTTCCCCGACACGTTCGCGTTTTTAACTATATAACCTAATTATTTTTATTATTATTATCTTCTAGGCGCATACCCAGACACCTACAAGTCAACCCTCGTGGTGGGGTCCGGCGTGAGCGCAGCGGACGCGGTGCGGCTGCTGCGTGCGGCCGGCCTGCCCGTGAGGCACCTGCACAGGGAACCCGCACCTTCGCTGGCGAAATTAGCTCCTGGACCATATCCGGATTACTGCCAGGTGAGTCACTATAAAAAAAAAATGTGTACGTGTACTAGTGTACACACGTAAGAAGTGAAACTTCTTTATAACCTTATTTTTCAAAAAATAATTTACTATATGCAACTTGACAGAAATACGTCGAATCACGCGTGGTAGGGATAAGAACAAGATGGCGCGTAACTGAAAAATGTCACGCGTAACGAAAAAATGTTACACTAAATTTTTTTCCAACCCCGATAAAGAAGTTTCACTTCAATAAAAAAACCGGATTATTGCCAGGTAAGTCACTCGACTACGTAGGATAATCTAAAAAAAAAATAAAAAAAAACAGGTTGCTAGGTCAGTAGGATCCCGTGATGTTAGCGAGCAGGATCCCACTAGGAATTTGATTTATTAAAAGGAAATAAATGTTATCTGCATGCCAGCATTTATTGAGACAATATGTAGCAATTGGCATTTCATACAAATCATGTAGATACTCTGCGAAATCTATATTAATTATTAAAAACGTAAAGATAGGTTTTTTAAATAATAATTACAAAACAAGTTTCAAATTATGTTTTCTCTTTACAGATCTACAAAATGATGTGCGACGGTCCTGCTGGCAACCACCCGAACTACACACCCTACCCACACCACATCATACTAGAAGTGACCCCGCTCCCGGAACAAGAACAACCGCTCAAAATAGCAGAAGAATTAGAAGACCACACAATCCGCCTCAAACGAGTCAAATTACTCGATCTCGTCACAAATAAAACAATTGAACTAACAGTAACACTCATCGCAGTACTCATTGGCTCTAAACCCGACCTATTCTTCCTCCAAACAAACTTCGACCTTAACAACATTGACATGAAAAAATGCAAATGCGGCGAAAAGAAAATTGACGAAAATCAAAAACAATGCTTCCTCAGAAACCACTGGCACTACCTCAAATCGGTTGTTGGACAAAGCATACAGAGCTGCAAATCGCGATATTTGAATTACACAGAAATAAATGGCAATATGGACACAAAATGCGCGGAACCAGACTGTAACAGACGGGACACGTGTACGTGCGACACGAGGGCTGAAAACGGACTGGCCGTTCGAGAATGCAAATGCGAAATCATTCCATATTCAAATTCGAGGCGGGAAAAGAGCTGTCAATGTCAACCGACAAATCCGTATAGCAATGGACTAGGCTATGGCATCGATCCGAAAAAGCCAGTTGACGGAAGATCAAATCCAGTGGCCATAGACAAAAGTACTCACGAAATTTTAAACGCGCCGAAAGGAATGTACGCTTTGGGGCCGCTAACAGCAGATAATTTTATTAGATTTATTCCTGGAGGCGCTCTTGCAATAGTTTCACACATTCACCGAGAAATGAAAACAGAATAATATAATATGTATATGGATTCAATTGTGATTATCTACTTAATTTTTTATAATAAATTATTTTTTATACCCAGTCTGTTGTATTATTGCTCTTGTCTTTTGTCAGAATTTACCTTCATGAGGTTTTCTATATAATAATTGTATGGTGTACTTTAAATAAAAAAAAAGGACAAGCCTATAGAATTATAAACTAATTGATACTGATAGATGCTTTACATTTGCTTAATTGATAATATTTGAAGAAGATTCTCGTAGTTGTGGTAATTGTGGACTTACATATTATGTGATAAGTTTGAATGGCAACTGTAAATGCCACTCACATTTTCCATTTAAGAAATAAGGAATAGCAAAAAATGAATTTCGAACCTTAACCATGAACAAAATAGTTCTAAATATTAAATTGATAAATGTTATTATGTTATATAAATAACTAGCTTATGTTAAATTTTTTATAGTCATAACTAATAAAATAAAAGGAACATATTCCGTTTAAAATCTTTATTAAATCTATTCTTTGAGTACATAAAATATAAAACTTACATTTACTTTGAGTAATATAACAGAAAACAATTTTAATGGCACTCATACAATATAATATGTATAGGTACCGAACTATATATTACAAATTTTAATATATAGGCCAAATGCATGTTTCTATGAATTTTTCATACATTCAATATAAATACATATATGTCGGCGCAACGACGATAAACGACTACCCTCAAACTACTAAATAAT